>JAYMTA010002102.1:0-17539 GCA_036897625.1 Pelargonium cotyledonis | reverse complement strand
AAGACAAAGTATAAATAAGAAAGTTCACTTACATCACTAGAAGCATCATCATACAAGGAAGCGTCATAACCGGGACAGCCAAGGAAAGGGTTGAAATTTTGAAAATGAACTTGGAGGCTGGAGGACTGAAACTTTTCCACCAAATTGTGGATGACGGTTGAGAAATGGAGATTGAGGGCTTCAATCTTAGCATCGCATACAGCTTAGAGGCTGGAGGACTGCTGGTTCACTTGTTTCAAGAATCAAGAGTAGTGAATTAATTAAACTATTAGGCTAGAAAATATGTGGGGATGATTTATTTTTATTACACAAAGAGTACCAAGAAGCAACAAGGAAGCGTACAAGAAGGCACATAATAGCATATTAATTAGCATCTTCAACATAACTTTATATTACCACACCTCCCAAATATACCAATTGGCAAAATTAAATGATCTTCCTAGGTTCATGAAACACTACCTAAATGATTTAAAAATAACAAACAACTCCTATAGAGTATAGACACAGCAGAGGCACCAATGTAAAGATTGCATATCAGATGTTCTAGCACACTTGGTTGCTGAAGAGAATATGCTATCCAACTGTATACCATATCCAATGACTTTTATTAACAAAACCAATAAATTCACCTGGAGAAATGAGCTGAGAAAAGTTCCGGACATGCCCAACTACTCTTGCATGAACTAATGCCTATAAAATATAGTAAAAAGAAACAAAATTTTCAAATCAAGTTTAAAAGGTAGACCCTAACAACAAATAAATACAGATAATTTTGTGAAAAAAATATCTATATAATTATTTTATGCTGTGGATAATAATTCAGAATCTCCTCCACAATCCCAGAAACTCAATAATGATACATAAAACAAAATTGAAGCATACTAAAATTTGTAAACAAATATAAAGAAAGAAAGAAAACCAATCAATTAAATAGTACCTCCTGATAACACCCAACATCGATTTGATCCCTGCTTTCTCAGCAAAAAAAACAATATCAAAACCAATCACAGCCACAGAGGCGCAAAAGAACAAAATCAAAACAAAGAAACCGACGAAATACACCACCAAAACAGGCTCTCATAGCAGTATTTGGAGTAAACATGAACAATATGGGAGGTGTTTGAGAGAGAGAAAATGAAGTTGGACTCAGCAAACAAAATCTCTCTCTTTCTTTACTTTCTCACTCTAAAAAGGTGAAATCTTTCTTTTCTAGAAACCACAACTTTATGATTTAAACCAAACCTGTTTTTAATTACTGGCTTAATGTTATGAAAATCAGGTTTTATGATAAAATTAAATTTGTCAGTATAGTTCAGTTCTGCAAGCAAAGAAAGGACACAGAGAAAGATACGGTACACAAGGGAAGGAGATGAAAATATGATAATGACCAGCCAGTGAACGAGAGCACGATACGACACCGTTTCTGTAAGGTAAGGTTGTTACCAATACCAACTTCCCTGAAATGGACCTACTTTCGATAAAAACTACGCCCGTCAAAAGTACCGTATTGCCCTCCAGTGGTGACAGCAAGTTTTCAGGTAACCCAATAACTGAGACGGGGGCTGTATGGTAATTAGGCGGTCGGTGATCACGTGGGCCTTTGTATTTTCTGGGAGGAATATTAGGGGAAATTTGGTTCTACTATTAAATAAAATAATAAAAAGTAGAAATATAAATAAATAAATAAATATTTGGACAGCCGACACATTCTCTTATCCCAAACATAGAGAAAATCTGTGGTCACTGGTTGGGTTGTCCTCACCAGTTATTGCATTGCAACTCCATGAATAATCTGCAAAAATTCAGTAAAATCTACCTTGTACAGTGCTCTACTTTTAAACCAAAACCTACAAAGAGGAGAGAATTGTCGATTGTCAAGAAATAAGTTCGAACTTAATATTGCAGAGAGTTTTATCATTTTTGTAGTCTTTCACGGCTCAAATTAGTTTGAGTGAAGTATGCGTTAGTCCCGTGCTGATATCGAGGTTACTTTAAATAACTTATGTAGAATGTTGGTTGTGTTTGGAAGGTTATAAGTGAATTCACGGCAGACTCATATAAACGTTGTTGGTTAGTACACAACTGACTACTGTATTTAAATAAAAATATATTTTAACACCGTCACATTTCAAGACTTAGAAAAAGATCTCAAAGGGCACCACAATTTGTTATGTGTACACCAATACAATGAGCTACTCCAACAAAGTCACACGTAAAACACCTTAAATGTTCAGTGCTACTTCGCGGGCTCCATAGCTAGAAATGACATATTCTATTAAGGAGAGTGCTTCCAGTAAATTACCAATAAAAATGATAATTGAGTTGAAGTGCCCAATTTGCCCTTTTGAACCTTGGGTAGGGCACATTGCCCTAAAGAGATGGGAGTGGGGTGGGTCAAGCTTGGGCTCTTTTGGTTTGTCTTAGCTGGTCATGAATGTATCGCTAGCTAACTCATTTCTCTTGGTCGTTATTTTTTTTTTTGTTTTTGTCTTTTTTCTTTTGGAATAACTCCCCACTTTTCATTTTTATTTATCGTTACCTTATTTTAACTCTTTCGTTAACCTCTCTTGCCATACCATCATTATCAACGTCTAAGTACATCATAATCCTTGTATCAATAGAAGGAATGAAATTTCCAACACTATAATGGGGCTTGAAATATATTAAAGGTATAGAATTTAGAATTTAAAGAAGTTATACACATGAGATGAAAATACGTGTTCTGGTTCAATAGCAAAAGTTACCAACAAAGTGTTATTTTCAAAAATAATAATAAGCGATGTGGAATATTTAGGTATGTAGATTGAAGGTAGGGAGAGAGATCAATAGAATAGTCGCGAAGGAAATAATTAGGACAAAATGTGTGAATTTGTCTAATAATACTAATTTGTTTCCGTTGAATTTGAAGATGTTGGAATAAATGTTGAGCAATTACACATTGTTTGAAAAAAATAAAATAGTTAGGTCAAGTGTAAGTTTCGGTAAGCTAATAATTAATAGATGGGATTGTGAAATATACGGTTGGAGAAAGAAGAAAAAAAAGCGCGGGAATCCAAGGTTTGATAATGAAGGTGACATGCATGAAATAAAGAAACTGTTTCAACTGCTGATTTATGAATGTGTATATATAGATTAATTGTTGACTGATTATGACATTTAAATTTGAAGAATTTGACTGATAAATGATCAGTTTGAAAAGCGAGCGGTACCTTTTATTAAAATAGCCGAAGGCTAGAAATAAAAGTACAAAGAGAAAGGCGCTAATCCAAAGCTAAACAAGCAATGAGACTAGACACCCAAGAAACGAAAACAAACCCAATAACAAAAAGGTTTTCGATACGAAAAAGCCAAGCTTACAATACGAAGGTGCTCTCCTTAATGGCTCACGAGAGCGTTTTGATAGAGGATCGTAAAAAAAAAACTTAATTAAAGAGACTCGTCAGACGAGGTGACGGTGGGTCGTAGAAGGGGACCCAAAAAGACTTTTTAAAATTTCTCCAAGCGTCGATTCCATGAGATTCCTCCTTAGGGGACCCAAAAATGGTTCATTGAGGTGAAATTCCTCCAAGCGTTGACTTCTTCTTTAAGCGTTTTGAGCTTTTTTCGACAAAATGTGGCTTTTGGCGACAGAAAGCAGCCGTCGTGGAAAGTCATTTTTTTTTGTAGTGATTGCAACGATTGGTTATTTGGTACAGTGAGAAAAAGTCGGGCTCCCCATATTGCCCTTAAAGAAGAATATGATTTTCTCCACTGCTTTGATTCATCTCTCTCTCTCTCTCTTTTATTTTATTTTATTTTATTTTTATGGGGTGTGACTCGTTAGAGATTTCAAGGAAACATTTCAAATATGAAAGTTTATGATCAATCAAAACTTGACGTGAAGATCAAGGTGCATGTGTTGTTATAATTTTATTGGGGACTTAATGGTTAATTTTTTTGCTTTATGCGACTACATATTTGACATTTTGCATGTTAAAAATCAATTTAGCGAGTGTCTTGAATCTCTAGAGTAAGTAGGAGTTCAACAAAAAATAAAAATAGAAAACCGTTCCTCAATAACCCTAATATAAATTTTAGTTGAATGCTAAGTCGGTGAGGATTTGACTTTTCATTGCATTAGAGTCAACATCAAAAGGAGACTACATGTGCATTTGTCTCCATATATATTATCAACATATAAAAACAATTACAAAATAATCTCTTAAATTGTCTAAATTAATAACAGAAATATTAATGTTATGTTGGTAATATACAGTGATGTTTAAGTTCACATTAGATAAAGAAAAAAGAACATTATCATGAATAAGAAACTCAAAATAGTTGTACATAACATTGCATTTGCATTATAATTTAGAAGGTTAAGATTGAGATTAGATTATATTATATTATACTATTCTTAATGAATGAATTAATTAAGGTTTTGATGATTAAAGGGGACATCTGTATCCCATGACAAAGCAAAGGACAAAACTGATTTACTTTTCAAAATCAAAATTCCCTAATTGATTGTTGCAATTATATATGCAACTATTGAATACAAGTTGGGTCCAAAATATGAAATGTCTAATTGATCCTTGAATGGAATTTGTAGTACAAAGTGGAGCTGCTTGAGTTTGTCCACTTCTTGCTAATTTATCACCTTTCTTGTGCACTTTACAGAGCACGGCATGGCTTGAACTCATTGGAATGAGCTAAAAAATTATATACTCATCTCTCACCTAACCTTAAATTAAGGATTAGGACCCATTAACAAAAATTAAAGTAAGGGTTAATTAGGATGTAGATAAAGAGTGATCATGGTGACAAAATTATAGTATGAATGACCAAATATATGCTACACTTATTCCAAAAGAGAAACAACTGTCAATTTGAATATATAGGTTTGTTTTTATCTAATAAACATAATTAATTTTATCTAGATGCATACTTTAGATGTAGTACCAAACTTCTAATTCAGATTTACAAATTGTTAGATGTATGAATATAATTTCTCATCAACAGTAATACGATGATTTGGGTTATAACTCTTCATTTTTCATAAAATGTACGTTTAGTACACGAATGTTTTTATAATAGCACTAAATATTTGTAAAATTTTACAGTTTTGACTTTCGGCTCCCTTTTGTGAAAAGCAAGTAATGAGGATGACTAAGTAGGCAATGATAGAATAACTAGAGAGGTTGTAGGGGATTTGACGTCATCTGGGGTTCACACTTTTCTCCCACGAACGTCTGTTCGGACACGTTTCTTTAGTCGAGCATGAGAAACACTTTCGACTACGTATTCCTTAAGACGATCAGAATTTTGGTCTACCATTGAGGTGTTTGGTCTTCCAAAAAGAGGTATGACATAATGTTCGGGTGTCACGACACGAATTATAATAAAATTATACATTTTCGACATCCTTTGCTGAAAATAAGCAACGATGATGGCCACTAAGGTAATAATGATGGAATAACTAGAGAGGTTAGTAGAGGATTATGATGAAGGTATATGAAATTAGTAGGAAGAGGGTGGAGAAAGTGTAGAGAGGAAAATAACAAGGGAGAGAACATGGGTTTTGTTTTCAACTCTTTAGAAAGATGCCCAAATCTACACCCTCTCTTTCCTCGAAGGGGACCACACATTTTAGCCATTTCTATACCCTTTTTGGCCTTTTGATTAAGTAATACATAACAATATATGATATGGTTGGTTGTCTAGTGACATATATAATTTATTTTGCTTCTCTCTCTCTCTCTCTTTTTCTCACTCACCCACCATCACAGGCTATTCAATACAGCAAAATAACTACTGAGTACAGAACTTGCTATATATTTTGGGTATCCCAAGTCAAGAAATATAATAATGATCCATGTCTGATTCACAGAAGCAATATGAGAAAGTTGTGCAAATTTTTGTCAACATTTATTTTCATGGTCTTTTGAATTCAATTGGTACTTTTGTTTCCCTTTAGAGAATTTTTTCTCAGAGACAAAAAAAAAAAAAAAAACCTCAGCTCTTAAATGTATTTGGTATGCTATTTGTTACAACAGGTGTTCATGCCAAAATTTTCGCAATATAGAAACAAAAACACTAGTTTTGAGCAAAAATTTGTTCAAATTAAAGCAAGACATAATCAAGATAGAAATGAACCTTAATATGTAGTTTCATGATAAGAAATCACTATCTAGTAACTTTCGAATTCTTTACAGAGAACAAATGAACAAAAGATTAGTGTCCATAGACTTCTGGTGTAATCCTTAAAAGAAAACTATAAATTCCCAGTCTGAGTGACAGTCAGAGAGAGTTATGCTTTGCTGAAATTCAAACCCACAAGATGAACAGCTTCTTCTTGGCATATTTTCATTTGAGGCACACAAGTTTCCTACCACAAAAAACATTTCTGCAATACAACCAGGAAATGGATTATGATGAAGATACAGAGGAACCTAAGAATTTGAAATACTTGAAAGATAATGAGGTAGCAAGTTCGAAGGTACCGACAGTAGGCATCCCCTACGTTGCTTTTTCTTCTTCTCCTTCTGTTTCTGTGGTGGCTTCAAGACTACCTTGATTGCAGCATCAAAAACTCCTTTGACATGCTACGATGAACATTACAAGGGTCATCTATAGCACAGCAACAGAAATAATTCGAGGTACCACCTTCGAGAGCCATGTGTGTGAAACAGAGAACAAAGACATGGTTCTCACTCAACAATATCAAATGTAGTCATAAAAACAGCATCACAACTCATTAAGTATCGCAAAGTATTTAAGAAAAGTTCTAGTCGGAAGATCAGATATGACTGAGGAAACCAGAACCAAACTATATCATTATATGAATAAATCCAATCAAAAGTTGGAACTTGTGCTGTTGTGCACAATTGAATTCGGACAGAAAGAAGGCGATCTTGTGGGTTATTCTTCTTTACTTTATAAATTACACTTATGTCAATTCATATTGGTTTTGAATCAACACTTCTTATGAAATACATGATCATTTTGGTGATTCTTTCTTTGATGATACGTCTACCATATCTCAACAATATTGCCTGTAATTTATTCATATTCATGGTAGTGCAAATGAAGGAACAAGCCGCCGTATTCCTCAAGACTCCCAAGCCAAATTGTTAAATTTAGGCTGGTATGTTCTCTTCATTTCACTTACATATATATATATATATATATAGTTTCACATGAAAGTGGAAGTTACTGCAGAACTTTACATAACAATTTCTCTATTTGCAGCTGCACAATACAAAAGAAATTACATACCTGCTGAGTTTTTGAGCTGCATTCTATATAATATGCAGCACCAATCTGTTTGCGGAGTTCCTCGCCCTGATTGTTACAAGAACCATATTTTAGAACTATTGAAACCACCAACCAAGAAGTAAATTACTACGAATAAAATCTCACCTGTGCAGTAGTCACAGGCACCAATCCAGGATGATCGCTCAAATAATGCTTATCCTCGCGAAGATCTACACAGTATTAGTCATGCATCAATTGGAGAAACTGACACTGCTATATTAATGACATACGCATATAATCACAATGGCAGATGGATAATTTTCATACAGTTAACATAAATAACACACATACACACACTATTTTCCATAGTCATCTGTTAGTTTCATCTTTATGGCACAAAAGGGGGTTACTATATCAGACTGAAAGGTATTACCACATTTTGAACTTGTAAATGATAATATGCATGCAAAATGCAGCACCCTCTACATGAAATTAATTGAATATCATACAAAACAAAGAGGGCAATGAAATACACTGAAGGAAAATATTTTGAAGTTTTTCCTCCAACATGAGGAGTAGGGACTTGACCTTTTAAAAAAAAAACACTTCTCTATATGAATTGTTTCAATCATTTTCAAGCTTGGCCTTAATAAACAGAAAAATAAACACTATTCAGCATATTCCATTTCAACGTGTACAAAACATTCTTAAATAGATACATCCAATGATATTAAGATTATTAAATACATAGCGTGTTACTAGGAAGATGTAATGCATCACCTGATCTTCCTCGTTAGAATAAGGATATTGGGGACTATTTGCAAAACATTTCAGGTAAAAGGATATACATTTAATGTCAGACTCACTTTTGAGCACGAACTACTGAACATTAAACAATAAGACACCCTACGAGCCAATGGGACTTTGCTAATTCTAAGGCCTTGTGCTCAATAATTAGCATACTAGTATGAGCTGAAACTTTTTTGTATAACTTCAGAAGTCAAGAATTGGAGAGCTCACAGCACCCTCAGAGGGTACAGCAGTAATTGGATGTAATATAATATTCCAAGTGAAAGATTAGAATGAAAATGGACTCATTACAGATCACATCTTAAATTCCTGAGTTTTACATCCCAAAAGATGAGCCTTGTCTTATCTGCACATGGGGGCCAAGAAGGACGAGTTGACTACTTGAATTTTTGGAAAGGCTTTCTTTAACTGCCTATACAACAAATCCTTCTTCATCATTACCCATTTAAGTCAGAGACCATATACTCTTGTTCATCATGCCTTTTATTACTGCCACAAAATAGAGCCCTCCACTTGCCATTTTAGAGATTAAGAGTGCATTTCTCTCCTCATGTGGCCAAATGATTTTAGAAGTGTTTTCTCATATATGTCCTCCATATTTTCCACTTCTCAACACATATTAACCCCCATTTCTTCATTTTATTTTGCAGTGACTATAATATCTCAGTGATATAGATACAGATAGTCATCTCTGTGAATATGTATAGCAGACAGTTAAACATTTTGAAAAAAATTACCCTTACATACTACTTTATGATCACAGTATATTCATCAGAAGCACTTATCAACTCCACTCATCCATCTACTATTCCAAAGCAATCTCCTTCCAGTTATTTTTTTCTCATATGAAATGACTCCAAAAGTGGTCGCATTTCTTCTCGGTACTATTTTTTCATACTACTTATACTCGAAGACTCCCGATCGAATGACAGACTATGTATTCCATGTTAGTGTCTCTTATGACTCATCCTTTTCCATTTCCACTCTTAAACTTGGAAAAATATGCTTTATCATGGGTAGAGTGATTGGGGGATCAATGTTTTGATGTCCATCAAGGACTAAAAATCACCAATATGTACACAAGTGCACTACTCTAAAACCTATTTATGAACTGTGCACTGGTGTAAGGTTCAGAGTTTGCAAGAGCCATTATTCAAAATACTGGGATTCAAGTATGATGGTTGTGAATTATACAATCAATATATGTAAAAAGAAAAAAAGTCTCAGTTTCCACTTTCCATTTTGAAATATGTAATCCAAATTCAATGTATCACATTTTGGGATTCCTAGCACAACTCCACAAAATCAATAGAACACATTTTGAAGATAAATAAATAAACAGGAAATGAGGGGCTATTTAGTAGCAATAACTGTTGAAATATGAAAATATCATATATGTGACAACCAAGAAAACAATTCAAAGGCAACAACCTCGAAACATAATGATCGTTGTTCCTTTGACTTACCCAATTTCGTGCCCACCAACACTATAGGGATGCCAGGAGCATAATGCTGAAGTTCAGGAATCCACTGGACAAGACAATGTGTGTATTAGAAGTCATTACCCAACGAAATCAATTGTTTCAAGCAAACAGATAAATTTTCAGGTAAATGCACCTTTTTAAGCACGTTTTCGTAGCTTGCACGACTAACCAATGAGAAAGCTAAGACAAAGACATCAGCTGCTCTGTAGCTCAGGGGCCTTAACCTATTGTAATCCTCTTGGCCTGCATACCCAAAATGAAATGCAAA
Source organism: Pelargonium cotyledonis (assembly GCA_036897625.1). Lineage (NCBI taxonomy): Eukaryota > Viridiplantae > Streptophyta > Magnoliopsida > Geraniales > Geraniaceae > Pelargonium > Pelargonium cotyledonis. The sequence goes on along the minus strand of JAYMTA010002102.1, from coordinate 7,741 downwards.
TAACATAACTGCTAATTCTTAACAACCATATTCTAATTGGTAACACATTTAGATTCAGGAAAACAGTACACAAATTGAAGAACCTGAAAATTTGATTGACTGAGAGTTATAGAAATTGTACCAGCAGTGTCCCAGAGTCCTAAGTTAACAGTGGTGCTTTCAACCACCACATTAGCGCTGAAATTATCAAACACTGTGGGTATATAGTCCTGACAACCAAAAACAATTGCAATTACAACAAGGAAAGCAAAAATAAGAACATAAAGAGAAGCAAGTAAAATTCAGTTGACCCTCTTGAAAAAATGGAATAAATATGCAAAAACCCATATGCAGAATTTGTTCAGAAAAGTGAAGAAATGAGTGGTGGCATGAAATCAATGAAAAAGCACACAAAAGCTGCAAAACCCAGATGAAGAATCTCCTTCAACAACACAACAGACAAAAAAAGAAGCATAATTGACACAAATCGGAGAGACCCAGATGGATATTTTGACAGAAAAAGGCACTTACAGTGGGGAATTTGTTGCTTGTGTAGCAGATAAGCATGCAGGTCTTGCCAACAGCCCCATCTCCCACTGTCACACATTTGATGAACCTTGAGGCACTTGCAGCCATGGGAATTGATATTTGGAAACCCCAAAACAAAGAAGAAACAAAAAGTTCACAAAAACAAGAAAACACAACCCAACAAGAAAATGGCTTTTAGATGATGATGGTGATGATGATTCAAAGAAGAAGAGAGAAGGAGAGAGAGGTGGTGGTGGAGGTGGTACTGGTAGATCACATGATTCTCATTGATTCACTAGTGTCTGTTACTGATAGCAATATTGCTGTTTCTGTAAGGCTAATTCAATTTGGGGTTCACAAGTGAAATTAATTACTATATTTCCAAGAGTATTTTTGAAAGGAAAATGTTGGTGGTAGAGTAGAGACCCAACCCAAAGCTACTTGTAGAATTGCATTTATGAGACCCAGAATTGGAGGACTGTCAGCGAAAAGGACCAGCCGCCGGCAACACCCGTGTTTGGCGCGTGTTGCGCGTGTCCTGGTTCTTTTCTTGTAGAATATTTATTATTTGTCCTAAAACCCTACCATTCTTGAACTTCGTTTTTTCGACCTTTGTATATGAACCCAAATTATTATAAGTTTGCATGATGAAGTGTCCCTAATAGTCAACGCGACATAATATAATATGTTTAAACCGGTTGATAGAGGTGAAAAGAATTTCTACACATAGGTTAAATGCATGTGAAAATGTAATATATAGTTTTTAAATATATATTTTCTGCCGCATAAACATTTTTAACAGTAAAGTTAACGGATATTAACGACAAGTTTAGTCTAAGTGTGGAGATCACTACTAGTTAACGGATAAATATATTTGATGATACACAAAATATTTGAATCAATTTGGGTAGCCCAATTCTATATATATTTAGCTCAAGAACAGGCCCAACTCATTTTATTGGCCCACTTTGGCCCAAATTGATACATGTCAACAATCCGACCCGCGGACTCAAAACCAAGTGCATAACCCAGTTCGGAACCCAACATTTGTGTCACGCTCACATCCGTGGCACGCTCACATTCGTGGCACACACACATTCGTGGCACGCTTATATTCGTGGCACACACGCATTCGTGGCACGCTCACATCCGTGGCACGCTCATATCCATGGCACACTCACATCTGTGGCACGCTCACACTCGTGGCACGCTTGCCTTTGAAGCACACTCGTCTTCGTGGCACGCCAACTTGTCTGGATCACACATGTCCAGATTCAATGTATTTGGCTCCTAAATTCTCTCCACCAATCAGAGTCAATGAGCTATCACTATAAATACCCCTTAGGGGTTGAGGTACAATTCATACCCTCACACATATTCACACACTTGTGAATTATTCTCTGCTAAGCCGGATTCACTTACTCTCACACCGGAGGTGAATTTCCGTGCAACGCACGGGTTTTCACTTAACGTGTGTTCTTCCTTTTGTAGTAATCTTTGAGTGAATCCCTTGCTTAGATTCAAGAAATCCGCTGGAAAACGACAACAAACAAGTTTCTACACTGACGAGGTCAAAGCATCGCATCAATTGGTTCCATTGCCGGGAACGTGTTGAAGGCAGAAGAAGGATACAAGTGTGTGTTCTTCGAATCTTCAAGGCGTTCTTCGCGTTCTTCAGAGATCTTCAAGATGTTCTTCGTGTTCGTCAGAAATCTCTAGATTCAGAGAGACTTATACAAGTCATCCTAAATCGCTGATCTTATACCAATAAAAACTGAGAATCGAAACCCGAATGCCAGACCAACAATCAAATCCTAACGCGAGACCCGATGTTGCTAGCACCCACACCCAAACCATCGAACCCACTGGCGGTCTCGGGCCGACTGACTCGTCTCCACCTAAGCTTCGGGGTGGGGGATCCCCACCCGACCCGTGTCCTCCGTGACTTGGGCCAAATTGGCCCCCGACGATGCATGGCGTCAAAGTTTACCACCACCGGCGTGAGGAAACGTCCGAAGATCCTCCATTTCTATATCCCTCCGACCTCTTCCTGTTCCTCTGACAGATCCATCACCATCTCTCCATCCTCTTCACCTTCAATGACAAGCATCTACAAGTCGTGTTCCATGTCTGAAGCCATGTCTGTCGCACTCTGCTCCGATCTAACTACTATCTCATGGATGTCTCTAACCCACAAGCCCCTCCAACTCTATCTCCTCTCACTATTCCCCTTATCACTGCCACTCCAGCAATCTACGCCAAGATCCACAACCTCTCTTCATCCGCCACCACACCACTTCAAGCCACACCACACCAAACCCTAATCCACATGCATGAAAGCCGGAAATACCATTTTTTATTTAATTTATTTAGCGTAACATTTTAAATAGTAAAGTTAACGGATTTTAGCTACAAGTTTATTATAAGTTTGCATGATGAAATGTCCTTAATAGCTGACATGACACAATATAATATGTTTAAACCGGTTAATAGAGGTGGAAAAAAAATTCAATACATAGGTTAAATGCATGCGAAACTATAATATGTCGTTTTTAAATATTTTTTCTGCCACATAAACATTTTTAATAGTAAAATTAACGGATAGTAATGGCAAGTTGGGTCTAAATGTTAATTAATTCAGGAACCGCTCTGAGTAAATAAAAATCAGGAACTATATTGGGTTCATTTACGAAATTTCAAAGACTAAATTCATTATTTTTCAAATACTTATCATTTTTTGACATTGTGTATTTATAAACTATATTTGACACGTTTTGATTAATAAATAATTAATGTGTCATATTTTACTCTTCGAGTGCATTATTTTATCAATATCAAACACAAACACTATTACTTTTTTTGCTTACCAATTTTTTTTTTCTTCTTACTATATTTCAACTATACTAAAAAAATTCTTAAATTTGTAGCAACAATATAATGTATCAAAGTTTGAAACTATATACACCTTATCTAACTATAATTTTCCATTATTTAGAAGAAAAAAGGGGTTAAAATTTGGATTAAGCTGCACATAACCCAACCAGAACCCATTAAAAAACCATAACTACAACATCAAAATTTATGGACCACAACCATATGATTCATGACAACCTTATATCACAAGCAAAGCTCCTTTCGTATTTGTATTTCTTGGAAAATAATCTCGTATCATTGTTTTAGCTCAATGTCCCATTCAATTTGTCTATTTCAATGAACCTACGCATATCAAGCCTAACCTTTTTTTATATTTAATTTACCATGTTTTTCACATCATCAAATGATCTCACTTAGACCAACTAAGATAATATTAATATGTATGATTTATTGGTTTTAACGCATAATACGTACGTTTGCATTATAGACATACCCATCACTCATGCGTAGAATCCATAGCATTATTATATACATTGTCAAACATTTGAGTGACAACAGGATAAACTTGTTCGATTTCAAAACTTATCTCTGAGTCATCTCGATAAAAATCGTGTTTTTTTAAGTGAATTAGATTTGGAAGTTAAATCAAATATATATTTATAAAATAACTTAAGAATTCACAAAAAAATGATGATATAGTGCTCATATCAATTGAGATTAATAGATATAGCTTTTTGAATGTACAACCCTAATAGCTATTTCAAAATTTGAAGCATATATACTAGAGCCTAAGTTATAGTTTTTCTTGAACAATAACCATTTAATTTATAATGTAAAGCCTTCATATATATAGTAATAAATATACTATTAAATTGTATCACAGGTTCATGTGTGTGTTCTCACATGGTGTGTAAGAGAGAGATAAATAAGGTAGCTGTCCTGAAGAAGATTGAACTCAAACCATATATTGTTGCAAAAGTATCTCATAATCAATCTTACTCAAAAGTATTTGAAAATCGGTCCGATATCGAATAGGATAATTTATTTATTTATTTTGCGAAAGCAATAGACCGGGTTGAATTATATTATAGAAATTCTCTTATCTTACATTAAAATTTTAATTTTTATTCAATCTTGTCATTCTCGATTTAAGTCCTTTTTTTCTCACTACTCTATCTATTCGATCCAGTTTAAAATCTGAATTGTCACATCTAAAATAATTTAATTTTTTTGAATTGATTCAATTTATTGAGAGTTAATTCATTTGAAGAATTGATTTCTCTCTCATTATGCAATTTTGTTTGAGATTTAAGCCACAATAAGTTATTTTGTCAAATTGCTTAAATTGGGAGGTAAGAATTTTAATTTTTTTTTAAAAAAAAAAATTGTAATGAAAAAAGAGGTAAAAGGAGATGGCAAACTTAGGGTGGCTAGGCATTAGTGTGGACAAAATGGTGTAAAAGACAGCTCTATAAACTGTAAAGGAAGATCATAAAATTATTGGATAAGTAAAGATTAAGCAACACAATAATAAAGTAAGGTTGCCCACAATGACAACCAAAAAGATACTACAACAATTAATAATTTATTGCTACTTATTTTGGGCTCTTTCCATATCCAAGAAAGTGAATTCACACCCACTTTATGTGTTGATTTATGCATATTGTTTCTTAAATCTTGCAAATACACTTTAGAAAACACAAACACCAATTAGCATCATTGCTCATGATCTATGGGCAATGATGTGTATATGTATATGTAAAGAATGCTTACCTTTCAATATTTGAATGTCATTATGAATCTTGCTCATGATCCCAGGTCTCGTTGGATTGAAAAATATAAAATGCAATAAATTTTATTCAAATATAAATTTGAAATGTGTTTTTTCTTTATTAGCAAGTAGTACTTTTATTGTAACTTATGTATTGAAGTGGATAATAATGTCCCGCATCGAATAAATATAAAGTTATGTGGCTATATAATGATGCAAATGAAACCTTACTAATAAGATTGACATTTTAGTAGTGGAAGACCAAACCATATTTGGCCTAAAGATGACTTGTTTATGTTGCCTCCTCCGTGGTCTCCAGATTGCTTGCAAATGGTCATGCCTGCAGCGGTCATGTGTGGAAGAGAAATGCCTAGCCTACACGTAAAGGAAGTGCTGATTCATAAATGGCCCCCGATTATACACGTGTCAAGCTCACCAGTAAACGAAAAAAAAAATTTATGAGACTCGCAAATGAGAAGGAGTGTTGTTGTGCTTAATATAGTATCCCACATCGGATACTTAAAGTTAAGTTGCTAACATTCTGAAGAAGAAAAAAAGTACAAACACGGCCATAAGTCAAGGAACAAACACAAAAGTCAAGTGCAAGTGCTAGAAATTAAAAATTGGACTAATCAAATCATTTATCCGGTTTTGTAAATTCCACTCAGATGTGATTTTGGTTTTAAACACAATGTTATTTCTAGCTATTCAAGTGAGCCATAAAGTGACCGGACAAATGATCGACCATAATTTTCACTAGTGCTTGGGCTCACCATTGATGTCCACTGGGTTAAGAGCGACCTAACAATCATATTAGCCACCCGTTTTAGACCGCTCCACAACTCACTAGCTTTATCTCATTCATAAAAGTAGCTTTTTCTTTTTCTTCTTATCTTTTCATAGGATAAGAGTTGCCTCCATAGATTGTCTTTAAACTCAATGTAATCTTATATTTGTCTATAAGAAAGTTGGGAAGAATTAATGAGAAAAAATGAATATGGTTGATTATGTTTATGATTCATGGAAGTTTCATATTTGTGAATGTGGGTTTTGGCAAATATACTAATAGAATGCTTAGGCTGTAATTAATAACATTAATTTGTTGGTCCACAAGAAATACAATTATTAGTTTGAATATAGAGCACCAAACTCAACTACTACAACCACAACTCAAACCAAAGGTGGTGCCTATAAAAATGTTCATGTGTATTTAACACTAATTAATTGTATCACTTTTGAAGCTATTCACCTATTTTTGTGGCCTCTTAATACAACAAAAAGGAAATTTGCCATTATTAATTGTAAAACAAAAATATTGGACCGTTGGTGGTGCTATCTTAGCCTCTTACCTCAACTTAGGCTAACCTGTATCCATTTCTTCCATGAATTATAATTGACACTACTTAAGTACTTATTCAATGATCATAAGTCTAAATCGGGAATGAGTATTATATATATTGTTAAATTTCAATAACGGGTTAAATACAATTTATTGGACTTTCTATACTAAAGGGTCAACCTTATTAGTAGGGTTTTACTTGTACTATTATATTTAGTTCATTTTCTTTATATTAATTCGATGTGGGACATTTACCCACTTCAACACTCCTCTTTACGTGCGAGTCTCACATTTTTTCTTTTTATCAATGAGCTCGACACGTGCAAAATCGGGAGATTTATAAATCGACACTTTGCCTCACGTGTAGGTATTTCTCTTCCACACGTGGACCATTGCAGCCTGTAGGCATATCAATCTGCAAGCGGGCCGGAAACCACAAGGAGAGGCAACATAAACGAGCCACCTTCAGGCCAAAGTCTAGATCAAAATTAGCTCTCATACCGTGTTAAATTTCAATAACATGATAAATACAACGGTTTGAGCTTCCCATACTAAAAGGTCAACCTTATTAGTGGAGTTTGACTTCCACCATTATATTGAGCTCATTCTCTTTATATTTATCCGATATGAGACATTTATAATTTACCCATTTCAACATATCTGTCAAAAATTTACATTAAAACTATCACGCTTCATTTTAAAATCAACAAAAAAGTTGTTCTCTCATTAAGTTTGCACGTGAGGAGAATGTTAAGAAAGTCCGTCATCACTTGAAATACTAATTGAATTCCCATTTATCAGCTTAATAATTTGGGTTTAAACGACTCTATTTGGGCTTAGTAACTTGTCTGCATGTCACCTATCATTATCAACGTGCAGTGTTCATTCTCTCTTATGCATATGAGAAGAAGTGTTAAGTAATCTCCCTACTTGAGTCTATCTATCCACACACATAATTTGTTCTCTCTTATCCACCATGCACGTGAGAGTGAGAATGTTAAGAAATCCACCCTAAAAAGAACATAAAATCAAACATCATTTGAAATACCAAATACTAGTAGTGATCTACACATATTAGATTAAGCTTTTTGGAGTGTAATTCATCATACTAGGTAGGAAACCCGTGCAATGCACGGGATTGGTAAATATAATTATATTTTTTTCTATAAAAAAATGTGAAAATAAATATATATTTTATCTAAGAAATTTTATCTTATTTTTTAATTTGTTATTTATCATTAATAAATGAG
>JAYMTA010002101.1:0-17544 GCA_036897625.1 Pelargonium cotyledonis | reverse complement strand
GTGGCCGGCCTTGGACCCTGGAGATGTCCCATACGCCCCAACCTAGCTCCACGCCCTAGCCAATGTGCCCCCAGACCTCCATTAGAGGTTGACCCCAAATATAAGGAGGTAGACTCCAAATGGAGGTTGACCCCAAATATGAGGAGGTAGACCCAAGAATGAGGAGGTTGACTCCAAATATGAGGAGGTTGACCCCAAATGGAGGTTGACCTCTTTGAGCGTGAGAGCGAGGTATAAGAGTTAGCAAACCGGGGCTAGCGGGTATGCGAGCCATCTCAGACCTTGGTTAGCTCGCACGTGAGTTGTCACGTGACTTCTCCGGATCTTTTATCGAATTTGTCTTTGCGTTCTCGAACCTTCCTTGGCCCGGGTTGACTCCCCTTAACCGGTCCACTATGACATGCGTCACTTGGTCATTGGCCGATTAAATCTTGATTTTTTGTGCCGAATCATCTGTGATTCATAGACTGACGTTCTGGTGGCACCAGTCTTGTCGTATTTTGCTTTTTATTATTATTATTTATTATTATTTTTTTGTGTCGGCTCTATCTAAGTATGCCGAATACTTTGCCACGACTGTTTGGCTGCCTCCCCACTTCCTCTTTGTTTTAGGTGAATTCTATCTCTTCTGCCAACGTCACTCTGGTCAAACAACATGGCGGCTCATACCACCAAGTTTTTCAACCATCTATCAAGGATATCAACTCTATCAGCCGTTTAAACACTACATGAAGTCTTTAAAAAAAGGGAAAAAATTCAAATTAGCGCATTGATTTGATTTACAGTAGGGATTGGTTAATATCATATCTGATTTTTAGGGATTGATTAATTTTCTTCCATTGTGTAGATTAGCCCTCGTTAAATTATGCTGCTGGTTTATTGAATAAATTACACACAATTCTCTCAAATCTCACATAGTATTGGAGCCTTGTAAGTTGATCTAAACGTCACAAGTTTGAGTCCCGTAGCCTCCCCTAATTAAACAAAATTAAATTTCAGCTCAAAGAAAGAATAAGACTTGTGCATGGGTGTTCGGGCCCTCGTGCAAAGCGATAATGAGCTTGCATGTGAGTGAGCGTGTTAGAGTGTAAAAATTAAATTGAGCCTTAAACTACTAGTTTATGCTTTTAGTTGAGTTGGTTTTTGAACAAAAAAAGTGATAAAAAAGGTTTAGATGAATCTTCATTATTTTTATTCTTACCATATTAAAAACAGATTATTTATATTGGAATGGGTATTAGTTATTACCCAAACACAACAACTTGTTCTGGTTTCAAAATTCAGGATCATTTATTTTGTTTTTGGGTTAAAGCCACTCTCAAATAAGTTTTTTTATTTATTTTTCTTACCTGATGTAGAAACTGTACTGTACTCTCAGAGGAAAATAACTAAAATAGTATTTGTACTATCTCATTTTTTCCAATACATGAACTAATTATTGTTCCAATTTAGTCTTACGTTCAAGCATTTGTTCCAATTTAGTCTGAAGTTAGCCTAAAAGTGTTCCAAGTAATGACCAACATTATATCTAATTAACATCGTTAAAAAGATAATAATATTTATTACATGTAGTAAGATAATAACATTTATTTTGTTATTAAAATAGGACTGAAGTAAGATAGCAGGTGCAAGATACAACTGCAGTAGTTCTAGAAAGTATTAAGAAATATTAAATGATTATGAATATGCAAATTGTGGACAGTAAAATTACACTTACTTTTTGGGAGCTGCAATGGTTTGGTTAAAGTTTTATGTGCTTCATGGTTAGTTTGCAAATAGTAAGGTAATTCCTTAGAATTGGATATGCTGTCAAAGCCTTTTCCTAATCTTCTTTTGGGGAGAATGGTGCTGGGTAATGGAGTTCAAGCCTTTAGTGATCTAATTGTTTAATTAAAGTTATATCTACAGTATCAACAACTTCTAGGGTTTTCTAGTTGATTTACCCAGTGAAGCTGACTTTTCTTGTGATATTTTATAGTATGGCTCATAAGATTTCTTTGTAATGGATTATTATTTTCTCCCAGCTTTCTGCATTGCTTTCTGACATAGGGCTTAACATCCGTGAGGCGCATGTCTTCTCAACAACTGATGGCTACTCCTTGGATGTATTTGTTGTGGATGGGTGGCCAGTTGAGGTATCTTCTTTCTTTAAACAGTTCCAGTATCTGTTAGGTGTTCCTTTTGTGCCTCCTAGATTCTATTATTCTCTCTGTTAATTGAGTAATCTACTTATTCAACAATTAATTTAATTATATGTATGAAAATTACAAACTGTTATTGTACTCCTGATATTTTAGCAATGAATGAGCTTTGGTCTTACATTTATACTGATGTAAAATTTTTTAATTTGTTGTCATCTTCTGTATCTATTTCTTGCTAGCCTTCATGTCAGCATGCTTATACATGTGCATCTGCCCGATCTGGTTTTGCAAAATTGATGTACCACTATTGTATAAAAAGGCATTTCTCAAGGAAATTTGCTGTGTTATTATGTATTCAGGAGCATTGTGATTATTATTTCTGTTATGACAGGGTCTTTGCTGAGTCCAAATGTTGCTGACTTTGCAATGTTGTGGTCAGGATACAGATGGTATATACGAAGCTATGGGAAAAGCTGTAGTTAGAAGCGAGGTAAGCTTTGTTTTACTGTAACTGCCTTGTTTGGTTTGTGATTTATTTACTGACTGAATTGTGGGTTCTTGGTACCAAAACAGGGAAGAGATGGTTTCTGTGTGGGTATATTTTTTTAATGTAATTTCCCAGAAAATTAAAATTCTGATTAAGCATTGATGTTCAACATCAATTTTGACGTTGAAAGTCAGCACTTCCTGAGATGCATAAGAAGATAAAATGCTTCATCTTGAGAAACTGGAGAGAATGAACTTATCTATTAGTATTCACTAATTTTCTTCTTAAGGAAGAAATACTTGCTCTTTGATTTCTTTCTTCATTTTTGGGCTATTCTCGCAATCAGTAATCATGTTGTTTTGATAAAATGCCAAGTATATAACAAAAAATAATGCCCAATGAGTCGATTAAGCTGCTATCCCTGATAAGATTTCCTTTGTTGGCAGACATGAAATACTTATTCGACCAATAAAATGATAGAAATCAATATGTTTGTAGTCTGTAGAAGCGGCGACTGCACCCACATCTGTAGTCCATGTGCCGGTGAACTAGAGAAAAATAAACAAATAGATAATAATCATAATGTAAATTGAAAATATTGAATATGGAAGGGTTACAGCAGGAAAGAGTTATCTAATACGATGAGGTTTAAAAGAGATGAATTGAAGTAATAGAGGAGAGAGATTCCGCGACTTGGAGGAAAGACAATGAAGAGAATGAGAGAGAAATATGCACCAAGTCTCAGCATATGTGTGCTACAAGCTCGAGTTACAGTCAAGTCTCATAAAAATAAACAGAATAAGAAAAAAATTTAATTGCAGAACACTAAATCAGTTTTCTTAGGCTGTCCACATTATGTGGAGAAATGTTATCTTTGCATTGGGTGCACGAACTCTCAGCATATTTGTGCTACATGGTAGGGTTCTCTATAGTGAAGTCTTACCAAAATAACTAAAATAAGAAAAAAAAAAAAGTAATTAAGTTCAGAACACCACATCTGTTTTCTGAGGGTGTCTACATTCTGCGAAGAAATGTTGTTTTTTTGCATTGGGTTAAATGGTAAAGAATTGAATAAGTTGGTAGTTTCTTGTTGATGGTGGTGGTGTTAACATCTAGATTTCTAGTATATGGAGGACTAGGGATGATCCGTGGTGGCATACTGTACAGTCTAAGTCTTCTCCTTGGGCGAGGATCTCCATGAGTTGATAATTCAAATTGGAAAGAGGAAGCCTTTCTCATTGTCAGGCACTTATTTTCCTCCACCCAACAATGAAATTTTTGGGGAAAACCCGCTCTGCGAAGCCTGAAACAAACAGAGCCCTAATGTTCATTTGAGCCAGACTGCTTTCTTTAATTATGATGCCTGTCCTGCCAGATGAGAGCTTGCTGTCCGTGAATTCTCTTTCTGTGAGAACAAATCTTATATATCTTGCCCTAATTTGTTCCTTGGTTTTCAGTTTCTTTTGACTCTATCTCTTGGTTCATTAAACTTAATAATTTTGATGTAGCTAAACATATTTACTCCCGTTTTCCTAAAATGAGTGTTTTGTTTCTCTAAATTTTGTCTCAAAATAAGTGTCCTTTTCCCTTTTTAGGAAGATAGTTATACACGAATCACTAATAATATCTTAGTAATCGTTAGAATCTCTTGAGTTTGTTGCAACAAATGCACATAGGGGTTTGTACACGGAGAAATGTCAAACTCTATCCTATTTCTCCTTATTTGTTTTTTCAAAAATGAGTACAAGAGACTCATTTTTAGAAGGGAGGGAGAATTATTTTTTCAGGTATGGAGAATTCCAATAATATGTGGATCATATAAGGCCAATAGGAGAGCTTGACAAAAAAGAAGTGTTTTTTAAGTGAGAGAACCCATGGACATATCTTCCCCTAATCCTAATTCTCTTCCTCGTAGGTCACTCCCGCTTTAGTCAGCTTTCAACGAAATCACCAATGAAACAACTTAAGCTTAATAGGAGAGTTCAACCCAAAAGACTAATCTATCAGGTGGGAGAACCCATGGACTCACCCTTGGTACATGATATGTTTCCGGTGTGGGATCATACTGATATGTCAACAAATGTTTAATCCCTGACCGAGTTGGTATATAGAGGTTTTGACTTTTGAGTATGGTGGTGGGTAGCTGATAGTTGGGATTAAAACTAAGTTTATGTTTACAATAAGTCATTCTACAGACATGTTATTTGCTCGTAATTCCAGTAAAATGTTTATAGCAGCCTTATTGTCAAATTGTCAATTAATTAAATGACGATGACTTGTCTTACCAGATGAAACATGCTGTCAGTGAAATTCTTATGTTTATAATGGAGTTTTAAATTATTTTATTACATGCTGAAGATTTTTAAAAAAGTGGTAATTATCCTTCGTAATATAGGGGTCCTGGTCTGGTTCCTCAAACTCTCACTCAGCTGTAGAAAAGGCATTGGCAGGAAAAGGTAAAGCTGGAGACTGGGAAATAGACAGAAAATTGCTGAAAATAGGAGAAAGAATTGCATCTGGATCATGTGGAGACTTGTAAGATCGATTTTGTTCTCAGATTTACTATTTTTGATCAATTTACTCTGTAATTGAAGCCTTCCATATTGATCAAATTTGTTCCGGTTTTGAACAAAGGTTTTGTGGAATATACCTTGGACAAGCTGTTGCTGTTAAGATTCTCAGATCTGAGCATCTGAATGATGCTTCAGAGGAAGAATTTGCTCAGGAAGTGGCAATTTTAAGGTGATCATCCTTCTTATATTTTGGCATGAAGCTCATGTTGTTTCTCTATTAGATAATATATGATCTTAATATAGACTAAAGTTGCCATTAGATGGAAAGAGGTGTAGTATCTGGAACTTCACATGTGAATACATGGAGTTGGTTACAGTCTTCCGAAAATCGAAAAAGAGAAACATCAGGGGCTAAATTCTAGTATCTTTTCAAAATTATATATATTTATGAGTCATGATATGCATGATTAGTGCTGGAGTTTGTTTGCCTTACCTGCAGGTTACTATTATCTGAAGAATACAAATTTTATTTGCAAAATGCTTAAGATCGGATCTGCTTTTCTCTTTCATATTTATGATAATTTGCGTACCAAGTGCATATAAAGTATTGAAAAATTGAGAACTTTGATGTGTTTAGAAATATTTACATTTAGAAGTTGAAAAGAGAGCTAGGGATATAATTTGTATCCTACATCATTCTTTTCCTGTTCAAATCACAATTCTTCTCTTAAAACTTAACATGGTATCAGAGCTTGGTTTCGATCCAGCGCCTTGCCTCGAAAGTGGCCTGTTTATGTTGCCTTCCCTTCCCCTGTGGTCTTCAGTCCGTTTGCAGATGGACATGCCTGCAACGTCCCACGTGTGGAAGAAAAATGCCTACACGTGAGGGGGAATGCTGATTTATAAAGCCTACGATTGTGCACATGACGAGCTCATTAATAAAGAAGATGTGAGACTCGCACGGGAAGGGGAGTGTTGAAATGGGCAATTGTACCATATCAGAAGCCAAATCCTACTAACAATTTTAGTATGTGAAGCTCAAGCCATTATATTGTGGCCCATTATTGAAATTTAACTTATATTATAAATTGGGATAGTGAAATTTGGACAGCCATCGTCATTAGTGCCCTAGTTTCAGATAAAAAATGAAGATTATTAAATGAACATGACATAGTTCTTGAGCCAGAAATCAATTGAGGCTCCCCTCAACCACGCCTCAACTACAGCAGTGAGGCGTGCCTCATGGGTCTCAACTGCTCCTTAGTGCCTCAAAGTTTTTGAGGCTCTAGAGTGTGCCTTGCACCTCAGTGGCTTTTTTGAGCAGTCAACCATAGATACTTAAATGTCTAAAACGTATTACCCACATTATGATGTCAAATTAGTATTTGTGCCAGGTCTAGTAGTCTGCATGATTTTGTTGTTAAATGTGAAGCTTAGGGACACAGACCAATGGCAAATATGAAAATTTGTCTATGCTGACTGGCTGTTGGCTAACATTCAAAAGATTGGCTAACTCAAAATATCTAACGCACTTCACCATAGCATACACAATCAATTGATAGTGATCAATGTCATTGCCATCGTCATATCTTTTATCATGATAGAAAATTAAACGACATGGGCGCCAATAAATGATGATTTGGTTAATTAGTGTGATTACAAGATTTTATTACTCCATCTGTCCCAAAATGAGTGTTCACTTTCCTTTTGTAGGAAGTTAGTTATGCATGAAATATCAATAGCATTTTTATAATAAATTAGTTAGTATCCCTTTCCACTTGATCATAAGGTTACAAGATTATTATACCTCACTAACTAAATTATCCTTATTTTTATTAAAATACAATAATAACACCAATTTTAGGATGGAGGGAGTAGGCAGGAAAACATTTATTACTTTGCAAGCATTTATCTTTTGTAAAATTATATAATATAGGATTGAGGGAGTCTTTTCTGTGTCGGGTTTTATGGTGAAGTGCTCTTGATACTTTGTGTGATCTGACCAAACCCATTATGGTTGATGAAATTTGTCAGATTCATGTGTTGAACACGGACACTCGAATCCTACTATATAATTTCAAAAAGTTAATGTAATAAATAGGATAGTAATGACGTATTTTGATTGTGAAATTTGAACTTATAATGATAATGATTTCTAACTATTGCATATTGAAATAGGGTTGTTTGTAACAAAGACCACTCAGATTTTAGTTTGATATGTTTACTGTCATTCGTAATATGTTTAGAAACTACATGTTCATGTAATATATTACATCTAATATATACTTTTATTGAAAAATTTACTCATCCTGACAGATTGTGTTCTTTTTATACATATTTTTAAATGATCATTTGTGTGCCCAAATCAATGCTTCATAGGGTCTGTTAAACGTAATTTCAACCTAAAAGATTAGACTAATAGGTGGAGGGTTCAACGTGTATATTAAGGGGAGACAAACTTCACATTCTTTCGATGTGAGATACATTAACAGGGTCTAACATTGATGTTGAAATGTCATTGATTTTACTTTAAGTTTCAAACCTATAACATGCATTTTCTTATGTTATTTGCTTTTTATTAGTAGCATTTAAAGTTATTGTATAATAGATGATAATGTTTGAGTTCAGTTCAGTTGGTAGCCAATTAAACAATTGTGATTATAGTTGATTGATATACAACTCTCAATTTCTTGGCAGTGAGGTGTTTTGTGAGGTATAAATGCATATTGTTTGCCGATCAAAAAAATGCATATTGTTTAACCTTCATAAGCAACTTTGAAGAATATTTGAAATTTTAAGGGAAGATGATTAAATCAGATTGTAAGAAACTTTGAAGAAAGTTTGTTACTTCAAGAGGAGGATGTTCACATCAATTTTTTTTAACTTTGTTTCTTTGATGGTAGGAAGTTTTTACAGGCATTGACAATCTATAGAATCTTCTAGCTAGTTAAATAGAAAATTATTTTTCTCTGAAGATGAAGATTTTGTTTCATATTTGAACAGTTAAATATTGAAAATTGAATCGTTAATTAACTCCCTTTGTCCCAAATTAGTTTGTTTCACATTATTATTAAAAAAATTATTGTTGATTTTATCAGTGCTTGGTGTTCTTTTTTATTTCCCTATATGCCTTGGTTATAACAAAATCAAGTGAATCTAACTTACTTTTCTTGAGGAAGTATTGGTATTGTTATTCATGATTCTCTTACTAAAATAGAAAGAGGACTTCCATTTTGGGACATATATATTGAATAAACAAGACATTTGTTTTGGGAAGGAGGAAGTGCTTATTATAATCACTTTTTCATTTGTCTTTATGTAGGGAGGTTCAACATAAAAATGTAGTTCGTTTCATTGGTGCTTGCACAAAATCTCCACATTTGTGCATAGTGACAGGTAAAGAACTTCTGATTGGAAATAAATGTTTTACCTTGTGTACAGCTTCACTAAGGTCTCTTGTAAAGTAATTCATATAAATTGACAATGTCCCGACGTCCTTGTATTTTCACGCTTGTTAGGGTTTAGGCCTTTGATCTCTATTTAATTTCAATTTAGTTTAAAGTATGCCATTTTTTTTCAATTAAATCTTTGTTGTCTAAGATATTAATGTGGCCCTTAAATTAATTCTGATGTGACAATTGGTTTGTGACTGTCTGATGTGGGAATTAATATTGATTAAATACTTCCTCCATACCAAGATTAGTGTTTTGTTTTTTATTATGAGTAAAATTAAGGAGACGTTGGTTAATGTTGTACATTTCCTCTTGTATCTCCGAGTGCATGTGCCTTGACAAACTTAAGGGATACTGACTGAATTACTATAGGATACTATTGATATTTCATTTTCATAGATAACTAACTTCCTAAAAAGGAAATGAGATACTTATTTTGAGACAAAATTGCAAGGAAAGCATGATACTTGTTATGGGGATTTTGGGCAGAGGGAGTATATCACAGATACAATAATTGATGTTGTTGCACAAACATGGAAGATATCTCTACACAGCCTGTGTATTGCATATGGCGGAAAAGATGAGTCTAAATTAAGGTGGTATTTGGGAAAATTTCATTTTGTTATGTTCCATGGTATAGAACTTCTATTTCATCGAAAGGTGGTGACTGGAAGTATTTGTTTTTGTTGTGTCATTCCATAACATAATAACTAAAGGTCTTTTACCTTTAGAAATTACTATTCCTCATTGGGTGAATTGTTGATTGACCTTTTTGTATTCTCGTGATGTTAATGTAAGTAATTCAATATCTCAGTATAGTGAGAGAAAAAAAGGTTTAGCCAATTCTTTAATATCTCTATAGTTTATTGGATTGTAGGAAACTCATTTATTTAACTAATTTCTGTCCTTAGTTATTGTTTGGATATAGTTCTCAGGTCCTATAAAGTTGTAGTTGTTGTTCAGATACTTGATCTAACCATCAAGATTTGGTCTTTACTGTTTTGCTAAGAGTTGCCTGAATATGATTGTCTTACTAGGGTTTTATTATTATTTTCTGTACTCTACTAGTTTAAAAAACATGTCATTGTGCTGGCAGTTGTCTAAGTCTTAAAATGTGTGATCATTATTTTTTACATCTGATTATGTTTGCAGAATATATGCCTGGAGGGAGTTTGTATCATTATTTGCATAAAAATCATAATATCTTGAAGCTATCTGAATTGCTGAAGTTCGCAATTGACGTGTGCAAAGGAATGGATTATTTGCATCAAAACAACATTATTCATAGGGACTTGAAGACAGCAAATTTGCTCATGGACACTCACAAAGTAAGTGATCACAAGTGTTGTTATCTGATCAAGTTGTGTTATTAGCAGATGCATATTACCTGCACCATGATTATAAACAAATATCTCTGGTTTCAGAGTGACTTTTTTCTTCAGAAGGTATTTGGCAGAACAGTATTACAACTAGTGAAACAGAAAAAATGGATAGTTTTAAGCCGTTTGAGCCCGGGGAAAGACGTCGTAGTTCAAACTGTCTAAGATGATATTTTGTCTTGGGTAGTAAATTTGTATGGACACTGATGCTTTTATGGTATGATAATCTATGAAGGACCAATACAGGCATGGTAGAAAGTTGTCATATATCGTGCAAAATATCAGTGTTGAGAATCTATTGATCCAATCAATGAAGGTTAACTTCTACTGGAGATGGCAGTATATAAATTCTAACATATGATGCCTTCTTGTTCTGTTTAGTTTCTCTCACTCTCTCTCTATCTTTTAAAATTGTAGCATTGGTTGATGTTATAATTTATTATAACCTAAGAGCTCAAGGGCCAAACTATTATATCAAGGGGTTTCAAACTCATGACTTTTAGTGTGGGATACTTCAACACTCCCTCTCACTTTCAGATGCATGGATTAAGAATTACACAGGAGGCAATATAAACAGGTCACACATTTCCAGAAGCAAACCAGCTTTTGTACCACGTCAAAACTTTATTCCAACATAAAGCTTAAATTATTAAGTGGAGGATCCAATTAGTATTGCAAGTGGTTTGAAGCTCCACACACTGTTAATGTGGTATACTTCAACAGTTGATTAAATAAGGAGTAATATCTGTAATCCCTTTTGACACTGGGAATATATGTTTGTCTCAAGGTGGTAAAGGTGGCAGATTTTGGTGTTGCTCGGTTCCAGAATAAAGAGGGAGTAATGACAGCAGAGACTGGAACTTACAGATGGATGGCACCTGAGGTTTGCATTATTCTGACACTCTTTCCTTTTGCTTATTTGAGTTGTAACTGTTACGAGCTTAATGATTATTTCATTATCAAATTCTAAGTCCTATTTCATTGGCTCCCCAGTAGTTTTTTTCTTCTTTTTCTTCAAGGCACCTGGAGATAATAACCATGCTATGCATTTATGATTTGGGTAGCATTGCTTTCTGTTTAGGATTTTTGTTTTTTTTGTTCATCAAAGTATTTATGTAAGCACAAAATTGAATGACCTTTGTGGATTAAAGCCAAGACTAAAAACTTATCATTGGCATTTAGCAGATGAAATTCATGCCAAATTTATAGCAAATATATAACTTCTGAAATGCATTCAAAATAAGAAATAAAAAAGTAACTTCTGAAATGATACCACCATTATTATGTATGTTCAAGGCAGAGAGTGGGGTCACCATTTGTTCGAATGTTTATCAGAAAATAAGGGACATTTTACTTTTCATGTTTTGTCGTCTTTTCACCATACTACCTGTGTCAATAATCTACTAGTCAATAAGCACTGTAACAAGAAGTTTTTCTCTTTTATTTTATTTTTTGTTTATTTTTATTTTTTAAATTTGAAAAGAAACACCATAACAAGAAGTCAATTTGTGTTCTTTGGTAATTAAAGCTGTAGTTTTTAATTATAACTCTTGCTTTTAGTCTTTTAGCCCTATTATGACGTTTGCTGTAGTATTACGTATACTCTGATATTTGGCATATTGTTTTGATATTTATCACATCTTTAACAAGGTTATAAATCATCAACCATATGATCAGAAAGCCGATGTATTTAGTTTTGCTATTGTGCTTTGGGAGCTAGTGACAGCCAAGGTATTCCTAAATTCACTCGACCAATTTCTTTCCTTTGATGATAAAAGGAAGTAAGACAGTCTTCACCCAATCTTGCTGATGTTGATGTAGGTTCCATATGATACGATGACTCCACTTCAAGCTGCCCTGGGAGTGAGACAGGTATGTACAATCAATATACTGGAGTTGTCGAGAAACTTTATCAATGTTCTATGTTTAATCTTCATAACTTTAAATTGGGTTAGTTGCTCTACAAGTATATCACACTCTGTCATCCATAGTCTTTTGGTTATATTGTGTCATTCATAGAAGCAAACAGTCATTTAATTTTTGGGTCTTTTCCACTTCGCAATACTTGACATGTCATTGTGCATGTGATTCACTTAATTAAATGGTAGTTGTAGTCCCATTGTAACATGATGGTTAATATACATGGATATGTACCCACATATAGCGGAAATAGACCATGGCAGTTATGAATCCAATACTAGTACTTCATGGCTTGAGGGATAATTACTCATAATTTTCTTCTCAATTGCTGATCAGAATAAACTTCCAATTATATAGTCTTTTTAGGTGCGAGAATATGAGGGTAGTATCTTTGGAACGCCCATAACTCTTCATATTTCCATCTATCTTTGTTCTTAATAGTTAATCTTGTCTCCAATAATCCAGATCCATGGATTCTGACTTTTAAAATCTGTATATCTGTGGTTTGACTTTTACCTTTCGATATTGTTAAATTTGAAGAGAAGAATTGTATATATTATTGAATAGCAAACTATTAATTTATACATGACATAGGATCTAGAAAAAGGAAATTCTAGAAATAGGAAACTACCTAATTAAAATAGGAAATTAGCTAATAACATCTATCTTTCTAGTTATGTACAAATCCTAACATAACACTCCCCCTCAAGCTGGAGCATATAAATTGTATGCACCAAGCTTGCCACAAATGTAGTCTATACGAGGTCCTCGAAGAGACTTGGTGAAAACATCTGCCAATTGGTCTTTAGAATTGACGAAGCTAGTGGCAATACATCCCAACATGATCTTTTCTCTAATGAAGTGACAATCAATTTCAATATGTTTATTTCTCTCAAGAAACACTGGATTGGATGCAATGTGAAAGGCTGCTTGATTGTCACATATAAGCTTCATCTGTGTAACCTCCATAGATTTCAATTCTTAAAGTTGTTTGAGCTAGATAAGTTCACACATTACCAAAGCCACGACCCGATATTCAACTTCTGCACTGGATCTAGCAACAACATCTCGCTTTTTACTTTTCCATGACACTAAATTATCACCAAACATTACACAATAGCCTGACATGGAACGTCTGTTTGAAGGGGAACCTGCCCATCTGCATCCGAGTACCCAACTACTTGAGCATGCCCCTTGTCCTCATACAATAACCCTTGGCATGGAGTACCTTTAATACATTTGAGGATGCGCACCACTGCATTCCAATGACTATCACACGGAGATTGGAGAAATTGACTTACAACGCTTACTTGAAAAGAAATATCTAGTCGAGTGATTGTGTGGTAATTCAATTTTCCAACAAGTCTGCGATATCTTTCAGGATCTTCCAAATGCTCCCCCTGATTTGGAAGAAGTTTGACATTTGGATCCATGGGAGTATCAATTGGTCGACAATCCAACATTCTGGTTTCCTCAAGAATATCTAATACATACTTGTGTTGGGAGATAACGATGCCTACATCAAATTGTGCAATTTCAATACCCTAAAAATACTTGAGGCAGCCCAAATCCTTTGTCTGAAAATGCTTAAAAAGGTGTTCCTTCAATTGACGGATGCCCTCTTGATCATCTCCTGTAATGACGATATCATCTACATAGACAACAAGATATATAGATTTCCCTTCTGGCAAGTGATGATAAAAAACAGAGTGATCAACTTCACTATGAATCATTAAAAATAGTTGAACGACTGAGCTGAATCTCCCAAACCACACACGAAGAGATTGCTTGAGACTATAAAGTGAGCATCAAAGTTTACACACCAAACCATACTCCCCATGAGCAACAAAGCCTAACGGTTGCTCCATATAAATTTCCACTTGAAGTTCGCCAAGGAGGAATGCATTTTTTATGTCAAGTTGATAAAGAGGCCAGTGACGCATAGCCGCAATGGCTATAAAAAGATGAACAAAGGCAATTTTGGCCACGGGAGAAAAAGTGTCTCCATAGTCAAGACCAAATATCTGATTGTAACCTTTGGCAACCAACCGAGCCTTAAGACGTTCCACTTGTCCATCAGGACTAACTTTTATTGTACATACCCATTTGCATCCAACTTTTGTTTTGCCTGAGGGAAGAGGAACTAATTCCCAAGTACCTTGTGACTCCAAAGCAGACATCTCATCGATCATTGCTTGTCGCCATCCTGGGTTTGACAGTGCCTCACCAATGATTTTAGGAATGGAAACAATGGACAGAGATGATACAAAGGCATAATAGGAAGGAGACAAACAATGATAACTAAGAAAGGTATAACGAGGATTAGGGTTCATGGTAGAACGATTACCTTGTCTCGGCACAACGGGAGTATCATCAACTGGTGGCAAGTCCGAGGCAGGTAGAGATGATGGAGCAGGAGGTAAGTCAACTAGAGTTGTATCATTACCTGTAACAGTGGAAGGACGGGGAGGACGAGAATAAAGTTGTAAAGGAGTTGGTGGGTTTGTATGAGTAGTTGTTTGAGGTGATTCAAAAATAGGAGGTACAAGATAAGGAATCGGGAGAACCTCAGAGACAATACTAAGATTATAGCTAGAGGATACAAAATAAGGGGAAGACTCGAAAAAAGTAACATCCGCAGAAATATAATATTTTCTAGTGATAGAAGAATAACACCTATATCCTTTCTTCACCTATATCCTTTATGAAGACGCGAATATCCTAAGAATATGCACTTAAGTGACTTAGCATTAAACTTATCTCTTCCAGCTGATAAATCATGGACAAAGCATGTGCAACCAAAGACACGTAAATGAAGGAGATAAGTATCTCGAGTGGGGAATAACATAGAGTGAGGAATTTTGTGACGTAAAACAGAGGATGACATACGATTAATTAAATAACATGCAATGAGGATCGAGGACAACATCAGACCAAAAACGTAGAGGAACATTATGATGAAGCATAAGCGTGCGGGCAGTTTCAATCAAATGACGATTTTTACGTTCCGCAACACCATTTTGTTGAGGAGTGATTACACAAGAGGATTGGTGAAACATGCCCAGTGAACTCATAAATTGACTATATGGGGAAGAGAAATATTCCTTCGCATTATCACAACGTAATATACGTATGCCAACATTGAATTGAGTTTTAATTTCAGCACAAAATTCTTAAAAAGTAGAATATAACTCAGACCGTTGTTTCATTAAGAACAACCAAGTGCATCGAGAATAATCATCAACGAATGTGACGAAATAATGAAATCCTAATGTTGATGTGACACGACTCGGACCCCAAACATTAGTATGAACCAATTCAAAAGGAGAAGATGTTCGAGTATTAGGAGGCTTGGGAAAAGAAGCACGAGTGTGCTTACCTAATTGACATGACTCACTCTAAAGATGATAGATTTGAGAGACTCGGAACCAAGCGACGTAACTTGTTAAGACTAGGGTGTCCAAGACGATTGTGAATGGTGATTGGGGATTCTGTAGAAGTGCACACAATTGGAGAAGGCATGGTAAGATGATACAACCCTTGTGACTCACGTCCTACGCCAATCGTCTTTCCCGTACCTCGGTCCTGCATAGTGAAAGTCATCAACAAAGGTATCAAGTGCTCTTGTTATTTTACTAATGGATATAAGATTGGAAGGACATTCGGGGATACAAAGGATAGAGTCTAAAGATAGCGAGGGGAGAGGTCTAGCATTACCGACTCCTTCAGCATATGTCTTGGATCCATTAGCAAGAGTTATACTATGAAGATGTGTGGAATTAGTGAAATACGAAAAAAGGTTTTTGTTATCAGAGATGTGGTATGAAGCACAAGAATCAAGAATCCAAGTGTCATGTTTAGAAGACTTGGTTAGGCCGGCAACATGACCACTGTTTTGAGCAACAGAAGATATAGTAGATGAGAGTTGTTGAGAAGCTCGATAACGGAGAGTCTTCAAAATCTGTCCCCTTTAACGTAATTGAACCGGTCATGACTAGCTGAGTTTGGAGACGAAGAAGAAAACGAGAGACGCAAATTACTTGTGAGCAGTAACTCGTGAACAGTAACGTCGGTGAACAGTGTCAGAGAATAGTCCGTCAATGAACAGTAATGTCGATGAGTAATACGGGTGAACAATGCCAAAATTCGCCGGAAAACAGAACACGGCGAAAAGAAAAATAAAAGATGCCGGAATGTGAACACGGCAACAAAAAAGAGTAAGAAAAAATAGGCTTTAGGTGTTTTTCTCTAACCTAAGGCTCTGATACCATAGGAATATGAGCCAAGTAATTTTTGGCTTACACTAAGCCTAGCCTATGAGAAGATGACACTTCATCTACTTTCATCTATACCCACCCAAGTGAATTGGTGGGAGCGGGGCGACCCGCCCGGATCCAAGAATTTTAATGAGGTGTCACCGCCTCATTAATGGCTTAGCCTAAACCAAAAATAAATTAGCTTAGCCTCCCCTTTCCCTACACACACATACACATGTATGTATATATGTACATGTATGTACACATATATAAATCTATTAAAATTTTTAAGAAATCTCAATTGATTCCATTGAAATTAAATTGCATCGGAAATCAGCTAGTTCCTGCTTACATGTAATATGTTATTAATTGGACGGATTCCGTTCATGAATTTAAGGAAATTTTTGGATTTGACACGAATTTTTGAAAATATTTAGAATAAATTGACTCAATTAGAAAACACTTGGACTAAATTGATTCGATTGATAATCCAGGGACTAAATCAGCATATTTTGGATATTTTATAAACTAAATTAGACATTTTTTCTAAAATATTTGAATACATACCTATAAAAAAATATGTTTTTAAAAGAGTAAAAAATATTGTAAGAATGTTGGAAAAGAAAAACACAACACACACAATAATGGTGTTGTTGTCTCATGGTTAAACACAAATTTGGTCAATATATTATAAGGAAGGAACCAAAATGGTCCTTCTACTATAAATGAACAAATTTAGTTCATATACTGATTGATTCTACCAAAAAATTAATCAGTATTTTGACGAATCACGGACCGACACGTGTCGCATGGGCTCCATGTCATCCAAGGCTTCGGATCCGAGTCCACGATAGTCGAGGAGCACACGTGTCACAAAATATAACTCGTATTCCACCAGCGATGACCAACATCGCCCGGCGGCCCTTGAAGCCATGACTTCTCCGAAGGCGCCTGACGAGCAATACTTAGAGCCCCGACATCACCAAGGTCATTCAACGGTCTCCTGGAGGTCAAGTGCCCAAGCCAAAGCACTTAGAAACCCGTGGCTCACCAAGAAACCAAGCCAAACTCACTTCTGAATACTCACGCGGAGGTCGTCCATCACTCAATCTTGGGAGGACCGGGGTGCCCGGGACGGCCCCAGCCCCGCCTTTGGTGACTTAAGCCAACCAAGTCCATGCCAAACGACCCCAAGTGCATCAAGACTCTTCAAAGACCCAATGAAACCTCCGTGAATGCTTTTGGAGCACCGAAGGACACCCCGAAGCCAACGAAATCTGCACTAACCAAGGGATGGTCAATACGGATCCGTACTGACCAACCATTGGTCAGTACGGATTGGTCAAGCTCCCAAGTGGCCTTCCAATTGCTTTTGTGCTCTTTCCCAAACCACACT
>JAYMTA010002100.1:0-17545 GCA_036897625.1 Pelargonium cotyledonis | reverse complement strand
GAGCGGATCTGAATCTGATTCCGATTCGGAGATCTTGGATGCGGTGGTGGTTTGCTCCGGAAAACATGCACAGCCAGTGACAGCTGAGTTTTCTGGTAATTACTTTACCCCCAATTTCAATTTGATTTTTGCAAAATCTTAGGGTTCCAGATTTGTTGAATTAGAAGTAAGAAAATGAAGATTGTTTTAGCATCATTGTTCATGAGCTTAGAATTCAATTTTTTTTTTTTTGGTTATTTGCATAAATGATGGCTTAAAAGCTGGTTTTAGGCATGAATGTTTGGCCAGGATTGCAAATACACTGCCATAACTATCGAGTTCCAGATCCATTCAAAGATCAGGTACAAAAAGGACCAACATTATATGGTGATTTCATCATAAGTAGTTTTACAAATGTTGAAATAATTGCATTCATTAATTTATATAAATGTATGTGCTGTTCAAATTTGGGATGAGTTTATAATAACAGATTGTGGTAATAATTGGGAATGGACCAAGCTCATGGGACATCATGGGAGATGTCAAATCAAATCTGTTGCCAAACAAGTTCATCAAGCCTCAAGAACCCAAAGTTTTATGCCAATTTTGGACACCACTGGTACCTATAGGATCCACTCAATGGTACCTTTTTTCACTCTAAAATCGTCACCTTGAAGACCTTTTGATCTCGAAGTCTTAATATATCAGCAGTTTATTGTTTTGATTCTTGTATCGTTTCTCCAGATAAAATGTGCTTATGAAGACGGTAAACTAGATTTTGAAGATGGATCGTCTATCTATGCAGATACCATCATCCACTGCACCGGGTATATATATAGACAATACATATGCTAATAGTCTTCATAATCAATGACTTCAAAAGATCACTTCTTTTCAACATTTTAAAGTTTAATCATCATTCATCATCTGCAGGTATCATACGATTTCCCATTTCTTAGAACAAATGATATTGTGAAGGTTGAAGATAATCGTGTCGGACCTCTTTATCAGCATGTTTTCCCTCCACACTTGGCTCCTTGGCTTTCTTTTGTGGGTATACCTTACAGGTTATGTACATATACACTACACACATATCATTCTGTTTTTCTTGTGATACGTATCATACTTAACACATATATTCACAAAAACATTCCTTGATAAGGCCAAGAAGAAGAAAAACACTGGTTTTCTGTCTTTTGCACTATAGAATTTACAAATCTTTACTCTTTGTAGGCAATATTGCACGTCCTAGATTTAGAATGTTTTGCGAGAATCTGTTTGGCTGGGGGTGTATCTGTTGGACTAGATTCTGATCAAAACACTACTGTGTTTGACACTCTATGTTGGTACAATTAGACTGCTATAGCTTCTGTAATGGCTGAGTTACAGTCCAAGTGGGTGACAAAAGTTTTAGCCGGGAAGCTAGCATTGCCTACTGAAGATGAGATGGCAAATTCGGTGCTACATTTCCTACCGGCAACTGGATGAGAGTGGATGTCCCAAACGCTTTAATCACAGGCTTCAACCGAATGTCAGTGAGAATTTCCCTCTCTTTGGTTTAATACTTCAGATTCTATCACTACTATTTGCATTTTCCGTATACATATTCACGCGAGTGTGATGAATGCAGTGTGAATATGAGAACTGGCTCGTTGCCCAATTGGATTTGCCTCTGTTGGAGAAATGGAGGCAGCAGATGGTGCCTACCATAATGAGCTCCGTTCTCAGATTGCACGGGGCAAAATATCGAGACGCTTGGGATGTTGACCAATGGATTCAAGAAACACAAAGCTCCTGATGCTGCAACAAGCAATCTGATACACTGAAGTTCTTGTTTCTCTTTTTTTCTCTTCAATTAGTGGCTCAAAAGGAAAATAGTTATTGGATAACTTATTTTTTTTAGGTTTCCATTTCTGTTGCAATTGTTGTAGCTCAGGAGTGAAAACAAAATGTGAAATAGAATTTGGTGGTCTTTCTAGACCGAATGATACATGAGAATATAATGAAAATAAGTGTTCAATTTCTTCATTTTATATTTTCTCCAAAGCTTTTTTATTCTTTAACACATAAGCTAATAATTTATTACTTCAAATAGAAGTTAACAAAGACAAGCCGCAGAACAACCCGAAAATGACATAAGCCACAATGGCTAAAACACTGAATAATCTAAGCAAATGACTATTCTACAAAGAAAGAATTAATTTTCAGTTCTGGAAACGTAGGCCACGATGTCCATGTGTACTTCTTGAATAATTAATTTTGATCGACTCCAACGTTGTTTGTGGCCGATAAAGTCTTTATTATAAGCAAATTCGAATTACATTTTCAGGAAGAGATAATATAATGGAGGCCAAGTCGTCGCCGCCGCCGCCGCCGTTGAAAGTCGCTGTGATCGGAGCCGGCATGGCCGGTCTTTGCACCGCCAGGGAGCTTCTCCGGGAAGGTCTCCAAGTGGTTGTATACGAAAACAGTAACCAAATTGGCGGCACCTGGGTTTACGATCCACAGGCCGATTCCGACCCGTTGAGTCGCGATCCAAACCGTGAAATTGTCCACAGCAGCATGTATCGCTGTCTCCGGGTCAACCTTCCCAGACAGTTGATGAGCTTCCTGGACTACCCGTTTTCAGTGTCCGACAGAGAAGACGGAGATCCGAGAGCTTTTCCGGGCCACGAGGAGGTGCTCCGATTTCTCAACGATTTTGCTCGAGATCTTGGGTTGCTCGATCACATACGGTTCGGGCATGAAGTGGTTCGGGTCGAACAAATCGACGGCCACCACAGTTGGGAAGTGGAGTGGCGGCGGAGCGGATCTGAATCTGATTCTGATTCGGAGATCTTTGATGCGGCGGTGGTTTGCTCCGGAAAACATGCACAGCCAGTGATAGCTGAGTTTCCCGGTACTTACTTTACCCCCAATTTTAATTTGATTTTTTGCAGAATCTAGGAGTTAAATATAGATTTATTGAAATGTGTTTAACTAAATTAAGATTCTATACATAGATATAAGAAAATTAGGGTTTTTAGTTATTTGCATGATTGTATCTGAGTTTGTATTTGCATAATTGATGAGATGAATATGCGTTTTAGGCATGAATGTTTGGCCAGGACTGCAAATACACTGCCATAACTACCGAGTTTCGGATCCTTACAAAGATCAGGTTCGATTCGATTGTAAGATTGAGGAGTTTGTGTAAAAGCATACATTGTGATTTCTGTCCAATTTGCTTCTATATATTTGTTCAAGTTCAGATTTGGGATGAGTTTATAATAACAGATTGTGGTAATAATTGGGAATGGAGCAAGTGCATTGGACATCATGAGAGATGTCTCATCTGTTGCGAAACAAGTTCATCAAGCCTTGAGAACCCAAAGTTTGATCCAAATTTTGTACGGCACTGGTACTTGTAGGATCCACTCAATGGTACCTTTTTTCACTCTAAAATCCCCGCCTTGAAGAGGTTTTGACCTCGGATTCTTGATATCAGCTGTTTATTCTTTTAGTTCTTGTATCATTTCAACAGATAAAACGTGCTTATGAAGACGGTAAACTAGATTTCGAAGATGGATCGTCCATCTATGCTGATGCCATCATCCACTGCACCGGGTATAGACACCACTTCCCGTTTCTCAGAACAAATGATATTGTGAAAGTTGAAGATAATCGTGTTGGACCTCTTTATCAACATGTTTTTCCTCCGCGGTTGGCTCCTTGGCTTTCTTTTGTGGGCATACCTTCCATGGTACGTACACACTACACACATATCAATCTGTATTTGTTTGTGATATATACGTACCATAGTTAATACAAATTCACAAAACCACACCAAAAACATTGAAAAACACTGTTTTTATAGATTATATTTGTTTGCATTTATGTATGTAACTACAAGTTTTTGCTTATTGATATGGTTGGATGGTGGCGTATCAGTCGGACTAGATTCTGAATAAAACTCTACTTTGGTACAATTAGACTGTTATAGCTTCTGCAATGGTTGAGTTACAGTCGAAGTGGGTGGCAAAAGTTTTATCAGGGAAGCTAGCATTGCCTACTGAAGACGAGATGGCAAGTTCTGTGCTGGATTTCTACCGACAACTGGATGAGACTGGACGTCCCAAGCGCTTTACTCATAGGCTTCAAATGAACGTACGTCAGTGAGAATTTCCCTCCCTTCATCGTTTATAATACTTATCACAAATATTTGCATAATCCGTATGAATAATATTGATGCGAATGTGACGAGTGCAGTGCGAATATGAGAATTGGCTCGTTGCCCGATTGGATTTGCCTCCATTGGAGAAATGGAGGCAGCAGCTTATGCCTACCATGATCACTGATGTTCTTAGATTGCACGGCGCAAAATTTCGAGATACTTGGGACGTTGACCAATGGATTCAAGAAACACAAAGCTCACCAAGACATGTCGGGCTAAGCAGTTAAAACACTTTGTATTCCGTCTCAAGTTCGAGCTTTCATATATGTACGGATTGAGATTTGTGAGATGGTGTATAGGGTGACGCTCCTAGTAAATGTTTCAATAATTATAGTTTAAAAGATCCAATAAACTTTTGACACGGTCTCAATTTGTGTTTTCTAGTCAAAACATGACATGTTTTGAACAATATAAAACTAAGGACAACGTTGGAACAAGGAAACGCAAATGTAATTTTTTTATAAATACAAACTGAGAGCTGAGAAGGAAGAGAAAGACCGTACAATTATGGATACGGAGGCGAAAGAGGAGAGATCGTCGTCGCCGTCGTTGACCGTGGCAGTGATCGGAGCCGGCGTCGCCGGACTTTGCGCCGCCAGGGAGCTTCTGAGGGAAAGTCTCCGAGTGGTTGTGTTCGAAAAGAGTAACCAAATCGGCGGCACCTGGGTTTACGATCCCCGGGTTGACTCTGATCCACTGGGTCTTGACCCGAACCGTGAAGTCGTCCACAGCAGCTTGTATCACTCTCTCCGGGTCAACCTTCCCAGGCATCTCATGGGCTTCTTGGACTACCCATTTTCGGTGACAGAGAACGGAGATCCGAGAGCATTTCCTGGACACCAGGAGGTGCTCCGTTTTCTCAACGATTTCGCTCGAGATTTTGGATTGATAGATCTGATACGGTTCGGGCATGAAGTGGTCCGAGTGGAGCGATTGATCGACCACAAATCCGACTGGGCCGTCGAGTACCGTCTCTCCCATTCGGAATCACTTGTCGACACCTTTCAGGCCGTTGTTATTTGCAACGGCAAGCACACCGAGCCAAGACTAGCCAACTTTTCAGGTATTTGTTTGTTTCAATCTTCAAATATTTGTTGCATATTTCCAATTTGGAACTGTGGGAGAAAGAAGATTGTGCTGTGATGGCTGAGCTTGATTCGAGCCTATAATGGTGTTCATGAAATTAGGAACAATTATTATTTATTTGAGTGCCAATTTTATTTCTACAAGTTTGTGGTAGGCATGAATGTTTGGCCAGGAGTGCAAATGCAGAGTCATAATTTTATTCCTACAATTATTATTTAAGATCAGGTTTGCTAAGATTGTTCTTTATGTTTCAACATTGCCATCTTCGTTGTCCATTAACCATTTCTATTGCTATTTCACTTTCACATCCTTGATCAGCATTTATGGAAAAGTGTGTATTTCAATATATGTATTAGACAATTATTTGGATCTGGAATATCAATAGAATTAGTATTATTTTAACAAGATCTTGATTCTAGAATGGAAGTGGAAGTGATTACTAGAATAGGCGATTCATTCCTCATGTCATTGATGTTCACTAGATTACATTGAAAGTTTGTGTGGAGCTAGAGATCACTTTATGCACGTACGTGTTGTGCTACACTACTTAGTCAGCTTGTTAGACTTTTGGGTTGGAAACTTAATGTTGTATCAGAGCTAGCTTTTTGTGTTGCCTCCCTTTTAAATTCC
Organism: Pelargonium cotyledonis; assembly: GCA_036897625.1. Lineage (NCBI taxonomy): Eukaryota > Viridiplantae > Streptophyta > Magnoliopsida > Geraniales > Geraniaceae > Pelargonium > Pelargonium cotyledonis. Next base: position 11,637 of record JAYMTA010002100.1, on the reverse strand, counting down.
AACTAATAGCTAAGGCTATAAGGGTGGATAAGCTTAACGCTGGGCTTATTCTCAATGTAACAGATTTTGGTAATTATTGGGCATGAATTCAGTGCATCGGACATCTTGAAAGAGGTCTCAGGCGTTGCAAAAGAAGTTCATCAAGCCTCAAGAGCACCAAATGTAAAATTTAGAAAGCTGGATTGTAATGATAATGCCTGGCAGCATTCAATGGTAAGCTTCTAACTGCGTCTCTCATTCCTTCAGTTAAAAAATTCAACATTAATTGTTGTGGTTTTCCTAATAATTAGAATAATTTAACAGATAGACTGTGCTCATGAAGATGGTAAGGTGATTTTTCAAGATGGATCATCCGTTTATGCAGATGCTATCATCCACTGTTCTGGGTATTATTATTGAACACTAATTTCAGTGCTTTTGGTGGTCTTTTAATTATCATATTCATGATCAATTGCTCCAAAAAATCAGAATTCTTAAGATGCTAACATCATTGAAACTTGTTGTCCTGCAGGTACAAATTCCATTTCCCATTTCTCCGGACAGATGATGTTGTCCAGGTTGACGATAATCGCGTTGGACCTCTGTATAAACATGTATTCCCACCAAGCTTAGCTCTGTGGCTTTCTTTCGTGGGACTACCTTACAGGGTACATTTTTCTCTAGCTACTCTATATATACCGTCTGGTTTGCGGAACATAATTATTAACTAACATAGCCTATACTCTGTTTACAATACAATTAGGTCACAGTTACTCTATTAATCAAGTTGCAGTCCAAGTGGGTGGCAAAAGTTTTATCTGGAAAGGTGGCATTGCCAACCGAAGAGGAAATGATGAGTTCTGTTCAAGATTTCTACCAGCAAATGGATGAGACTGGATGCCCCAAGCACTACACTCATAAGCTTTTACAGAACGAGGTCCATAAAATATGTTAATTTGTTGTCACTGCCTCTATTCTCCGTTATATTTTCTCACCAGACTAGCTTCATTTTGTGGACATATGATGACAGTTTGAGTATGAGAAGTGGCTTATTGGTGAAATTGGAATAACACCCATTGAGGATTGGCGAGAGAAGATGTTTTACACTTTGTTAAACATAATGGTTACCAGACTTTACAGAGATGAATATCGGGATGCCTGGGACATTGACATGTGGATGCAACTAGTAGAAGCTGGAAATTCTTAGCAATGGAAAAGGCTACTAAGGATAATCTGGTACAATTTTGTTGTTCTGTTCATATGTTTGTATTTACGCTCAAAATTCTAAATATCATAATGTTCATAAAATTTCCTTTTATTTTCTACCCTCAAACCATGCATGTCCATTGCATGTTTATTTGCTACTACAACATGTTGTTCATTAAGATTCTGAACACACACACACGTGCATGTGTTTATTTGCATGTCCACTGTGATTCCATTGAGATTTTTGTTAATCCTTTGAACCTGAGTTGCTTTTATTGTTAGATTCATATTGCTTGCTAGGGTTTGGCCATATGGGACATGATATTAAAGTTCATGAGAAGTATGAGGAGATAAATCTTCTTTGACTGACGATATATAGGACATGTTAGATTATTCAGCAGGGGCAGTAATAAACCTTAATTTGAAGAATTAGATTGTTAATAATGGCTTGATATAATCGGGCTCTAACTTAAGGGAGTAGATAGACTCATAGACCATATCAATCTTGTCATCACTGACTTTAGATTTGAGCATAACTAAAAATGTGACTTTTGAGGCAAAGTTAGAACCCTTGAGTTTGAGGTTTACTCGGAAGCTTTGAAATTTGAGGATAACTTGAAACCGTGAGATCTGAGGCAAAACTCAAGCTTTTGAGTTTGGGACTTACTTGAAACCCTTGAATTTTAAGCAACCCATCGCACAATGGGTTGCTAGAGGCAATTTGTGCTGTGACTGTACCTGCTATGGTCTTAAGCTCTACTTTGAGCTTCTCCCTGACCTCTCCAACTTCTTTTAAGTCCTTGCTCATCTCCAGGTGAGATGTGGCTTTAGTAGAGTCAGGGCACATCTTGGTGCTGATGGATAATCAAGTTGGTCCTAATGTGAGATTGAAGATAATCAAGTTGGTACTCTGTAACATGTTTTTCCTCCAAAATTGGCTCTATGGCTTTCTTTTGTGGGCTTGCCTTCTATGGTATAACATTTACAATTGAATTCATTGTTTTCTTCATTGATCTATATTCATCACTACTAGTATCTTATAACATGTAGGATGGTGTTACTGTAATAGAGTCCAAGTGGGTAGCTAGAGTACTGACAGGGAAGCTGGAACTACCAACTGCTCAGGAGATGATGAGTTCTGTTCAGCAATTGGAAGATGCTCGATGTCCCAACCGCCATGCTCGTAAGCTTCAAAACGTGGTCTGTAATTACTATTTCATACCTCTCCTTCTGTACCTTCTCTAATTGCTAGCTATTACAATTTACAAGTGAGTGTTTTATGCAGTTTGAACATTTGGAAAGAGCAGTTGTCTACTACTCTGTTCTCGGTTCTCAAATCGCAAGGCTCTAAGTCTCGAGACACCATAGACATTGACAACTGGATGATGCAACAAGAACTTGATTGATATCATATGTTATGTGATTGTGAACCAACCTATCTTTCAGTGCATCAATAAGGACTAAATTGGTTGGCGCGCCAACACCAAATATTTCAAATATAGGATCCAATCAAGTTCAAATGCCCAAAATAATAGACATTGTGTCAAGTACTATAAAATAATTGAACCAATCCTTTTTTACCATAATAGTTTCAAATTCCAATGCAAAAGGCCTATGTAACCACCACTTAACCAGACATGGCCTCTTTCAAATTCACCCGAAACACCCTTTGCTTGCAAGTGCTAATAATAAATGGTCAATCACAATTTTTTTTTTTTTTATACTAGTAATGCAGATATGTCCTAAACACATTCTAAAATACAATGTTGTTGCTTGCCCCAAAACAATGACAGGTTTTGCTCCTACGTTCTTTTGTTTAATAAGAAGCCGACCAAAAAGCATGCAAAGCCAACTACCCCCGCAAACAAGCAAGAGAAACTACCACCACGATTTTTGCAAATTTCTTTTCTCCTCAGCTCCTGTTCATTGACAAACATCAGGTTATGGCAACACAGCATGGAAAAGGAAATTGTTTTGCTGAAATTACAATGCTTCACTAAAGCAGTAATTTAACTGTAAACCAAACAGGTGAACATATCATTTGCCCGGATATAAATATGGCAAGAAGCAAAACAGAACTGCCTCAGAGAAATAAAGCATCCTGGTTATAGACAAGCTATTAATTTCAGAAAAATATCATCGTTCCATACATTTAATGATATAAAATGATCGTGAAACATCAAACTAAAATCACCATCTGAACCTGGACAACATAGTTTATTGAAGGGGCTGTATGACCTTGAGGATCCTAGTACACTTTTGGAATCCCACCCTTATTCTCCAACTTGAATAAAGACAACCAAAGCTACAAATCTGCAACACTCAACTAGATAAACAAATTTTTTGGGGAATCTAACAAGCAATGATTTCCTAAGCATCCCTAACTTATACCCAATGCCTTCGCATGGTAAGGAGAGGTTAAGACTTCAATATAAAATTTAATGTCCAAATTTCTAAATGCTGACATAATCATCGAAGAAGATAGCAAAGAAAGAAAAAAAAATCATTACAATCAGCAACATAACAAATGTTATGATTTGTAGATGAGATCCCTAGTTTGGAAATTACTAAATAACTCATCCTCGTACGTTTCAAATTAAATGTCGTTTTTGAGTTTTTCACATATTAAAGAAAGTTGCTAAATGACTTTTATACCCTTAACAAAAAGACACAAAACTCATCATTACTAGTCTATTAATACAAGAACTTTTCATATTCTATGTGAAAGTCATTATGACAAAGGACATTATAGGAAAATCATGTGTACATGTTTGCTAAAAGTGCAAAGTGACATTTATTTTGAAACAAAAATTGGACTCTAAAACAAACGGAGGTAGTACGAATTAAAATTATAAACTATCTCATTCAAGTCAGTAAATTTACACAGTATTTTAAACTCATAATTGTGTTACTATATGTGACTCTTTTGCCTACAAGCGCTACAATAATTGTGACAATGTGTCATACTATAACTCCAGAAAAATAAGCATCCATGTTATCATATCACATATGTAGATTCTTCAGTGTTTAAAAAAGCCCACTGAGGCGCACTTTGGAGCCTCAAAATGGCTGAGGCGAGGCGACTTAGGTTAGGCACACTTGAGGCGCAGCAGAACAAGAGGCACAATAGAGGTGCATTATATCAGTGTTTCTTAACCAAATCTGATTTCGAATTTCAAATTATGATGTATTTAAGTAGTGCATTTAATAAAATGGTTTTTCAAATTTCAAAATGTACATTATACAATACAAAAATTAATTTTTGTATTGTAAATTGAAATTTTGAAAGCCAAAAAGTCATTTGTGGCTTCCTAAAATCAAAATGTTTAGTGTTACTTAACCTATATAATGGTTTTTAGCAAGTAGCAAGTTAGTTGAAGAGATAAATGAAAGCTCTCTAAAACAATACAAATCTATTGATAATATTAGTGATGAAGATAACAACTTAGATGATGCTGATGGTTTCTTAGGCTCTTATATTATGAACTTTTGATATTATAAATATATTATGTTTGCGCCTCACTTAAGAAAAGCCCGCGCCTCACTGTGCGCCTCACGCCTCGGCTTTAAAGGACCCTATCGCCTCAAATGCGCCTCGCGCCTTTTAAAACACTGAGATTCTTGAGTTGCTATGTTCTGACACCTATATGCATTGGCCTAGTTAAACTCAAATACATTAAGCCAAGATCTCAAAGGAGCATAAGACAGAGCAGAGGTATGAGAAATATCACTAAGCTCAAAAGTATGAAGCATGAGATATAACTAGAAAAACAGGGGAGTTTAAAAATGATTAATAGGAATTAATCTAAGAACATTGTAATATAAAACTAGTTAAACCATACCACTTCCTGGTGTAACTTCTGATTTTGTTGAATGGCCGTAGTTTTCTCCTCGGTCAACCGAGAAATCATTGACCACGTCTGAAGAATAGATATAAATTAGAGATCTGTGAGGAGATGGAATCATCATTCTAAAAGAGAATACAATAATAACGTAAAACAAAGTCAAGGGCCCGGTTATTACAATTGCAGAATTGCAATAAAATTTTAGTCAAATAGTATTTAATTGTCAATGCCCTCTTTTCGGTGGTTGAAATTTCCATCTACCTAAATTACCCTTGACCATCAAGTGAGCTTTACCTATAAAAGAGTATCAAAACCACTGCTCAACATCATGATTGTGGATCAACACCCAACAATAAAACATTAAACATGTTCTTCACTTCCAACAAGAACAGGTTAATATTTCCCAAACCAAGCACCATTATCCATAGCTCATAGAAAATCAAAGAAACAATCACAAAACTGAATCAATTGGTCAAATGGTCGAATAGTGGGTTTTAAGACCTAAATACAAAGCTTCAACAGCTACCTTCATTTTCCTCACCATTCACTATCATCCACTCTTTCCCCTTCTTTCTCACTGCCCTCTAACACCCCAACCAGCAAGCCTAATCAGAACAATAAAGTTAGAGAAAACAGAGAGCTCGTGAGAGAGGACCAGAGTGAACTAGATGCGCCGCCATTCTTCGACTCACCTCACTGGCAGCCTCAGCAGCATTTGAAGTCCCTCTGACTTCTCCAGTGACTGCCAGTCTCAACCCTTATCCAGTTTATGATGCCACTTAACCGCTGTATCCCGCTTTCTTCTGTCTAGTCTCGACGCTGCCAGAGCCCCACCATTGCAACCACATCCATCGCTGTCGATTTATAGATGTGGCCATCATTGGTCAAGCCCAGCCATGAGATGCTGATCTCTAATTGATCTTCCTCATCCTTCTCGATCTCACTCTGCGAACTAGGAAAGGTGCATCAAGGTGCTTTCATCTCAAGCCACCAGTGCCCAAGCCAAGCTCATGTGACTGCCATTTTCTCCTCAAATGTTGGCTGTCCTTCGCCTATTGTTCCACTACAACATCCTCACTTGCTGTTCAACTGTCGTTCTTCTCTGGCTCTTCAGATACTATTGGTTCAAGCCTGACCCGTTAACCCAGTTGGGTCATCAATCACCCCAACTGCCATTTATTAATTTCTTTTTCATTAAACTCTCTCCTCCCTAGTTTCTCAACCCACTTGGTCTTTTTTCTAGGTGTTTTAAATTTTCTTTTTCCTCTGGGGTTGGTGCCTTTGTATATCTCAGATTTTCTCCCCCTTTCTGATAAAAAAAAAATAATAATAATACTAAAAAGAAGAAAGGCGGTTACGTGTTATAGCAAACCTTCAAAACAAGGTTTGGTGAACACTCGAAAGCTTTCTATGTGCTATGATTTTTTACATAAAAATCATTAAGCCATTAAACCTTTCATGGGTCCGTCTTATCAAACATCATAACTTAAAACAAAGTAAAATACACTAGTATAGCTGTTTGCTTGGCTCGTAAATTTCCACATGCTTTCTATAAGCTGCCACCAAATCAAATTAACATGATGCAGAACACAAAATCCTCAAAAAAAAAAAAAAAAAAAACAAAACAAAACAAAAAACAAAAAAGAGTGATTTGTCTATACTTCATAATTGCTAGTTTGACTTTGAGCCTTCTAGTATTATTTACTTCTAAATAACATTTCTAGTAAATTTATCTATGTTTATCCAATTGAATATTCTTAGCAAAATAGGTTTAGGAGCATGGACGGATCTACTCTTGTGATTGTGGGGGCTGTTGCCCCCAGTGAAATCCCCAACAATTGTAATTTTATAATGAGTATTACGATTTTATCTATAATATTTAACTAATTATATAGTTTTCGCCCCACTAAAATTTTAAGTTTAACCGATAATTTAACAAATATTATAAATTTGCCCCTAGTAAAATCAATAATTTCAGACGACATAATATTTTTATAATTGTTATATTTATTTTTACTTATCTAAAAACATGTTTTTTTGTTGTTAATTTTTTTAATATAAAAATATATACACTTTCAAATTTACTCAATCGAATTTTATTTGCATAAAAAAATCTTTGCGTCAATATATATTATAATCTCATCAAAAAAAATTTGCCCCCACTGATAAAACTTTCTGGATCCGTCCCTGTTTAGGAGTATAAATGTCCATTAAAGGGTGATGTGATGCCTGTAGTATTTGAGTCCATTTATCTCAAGACAATCTTTACCCACCCATTTCATTGGTACCTTACCTTATCCTTAGTCATGTCGATCAGACTTTTTCCTTGTAAAAGTATCAACAGTAAATAGGAATAGGTGTAGAATGGAGATAGATGTTAGTAGAAAAGCTGAGTCATAGTTTGATCCCAGAATAGAGTAGATAGTGGGGGCTTCGAGTTCTTAGTTTAGGAAGAGCCCAACTAAGCAGGCTCAGTTATGGCCTATGAGAGTAGGGTTTCGAAATACTTCCTAGTAAATTTAGTCCAAGTTAAAGCCTTCTTGCATTAACAATTTTAAAAGAGCAGTCCAACTAAATATAGCTTATGCACCAGAAGATTCTTAGAGAATTAGATAAATGAGTATAAATGACATTTGAAAGAGTGGTGTTATGTAATACTTCATAATCAACAATGAAAAAATGTACTTTAGCTATTCTAGTAAGGGTGGAACAGGATATTGTGCCTAGTAAAACAATATGAACTCTGGATCAGATTGCCTCTAGTTACACAAAGCAAGTTGGCTAGTGAGCCACTGCTCCCGAACAAGTGAGATCTCAAACCTTCAAACTTATAGACAATATAAACTTTATCTCAAATTCAAATAAGGAATAATGCATCTGGAAACCTAGGAATTCATTTCATCGTATGGGTTTAGTGATGTAAGTACACAAAACAGGTTTCCTTTCCATAATAAATAAATAAAAGGTTTGATCGGTAATGAAATGAAACAAAATTTCATGAGCAAAACTAAATAATTTTGAGGGCATTGATAACAAATTTACCTCTGAAGATTTCTGTTTAGGCCCTTCTAGAGATCTTGATACCTGACACACGCAGCAAGTAACATGAGTATCTCATCAAATCTGTTATTGATGAAAACTAGAACTGGAAAAATCATAACAACAAACTTACAGCATCAAACAATGCAGCATTCTGATTCCCAATATCATTTGTAGATGCCCTAGGGGAAGATCCTTCATCAGATCCCTCAGGAACCGGCGAGGGTGGATTAGCAGGAATATAAACAACCCGTAATTTGAACTCCTCCACAGACTTACCTCCCTCCTTATTAAACTACAAAAGAAATTCGCACCATGTCGAAGCCTGAGAGAGACAAAGAAAAGTAAAATAGAATCTTAATAGAAGCAATTGCAGTGGTGAAATCATCCCACCATTTCAGCAGTTATGTCTTTTGTAGTAGAACCATCTGGTGCAACAACACTCTGAAGAAGAAACTTGTCCTTGCAATGCATATCAGAAGGTTGTTCTTTTTGGGCTTGCATAGTAACTAGCAAAATCCAACCAGAGCAAGAAGCCATCAATGCAATGAATGAATGCTATATTTATCATAAAAAGGAAGCTAAAAGGTGAAATTGATGTAGGAAAAGCTAGCAATTCAGAATTAGAATAACAAATAACAGTGGTTATTGTTAAAACCCGTGGAAGATATACCTGTCACACTGCATGCAGATCCAGGCAACACGACACCAGAGTTGGGGCGAACACAGTACTTTTTAGGGTTTGTTGTCTTAACCTGTACAACACAACATAGCTATGTACATCAAAACAGAATTCTCACTAATCGGCTTGTACAGCAAAAGCAACACTTTGAAACAATACCTTGAAGGCAACATATTTATCTGTCTTGTTGGTGAGTCGGATGGAACATGAACTCTGCTTCCTCAGTTCAACTTAATGATCAAATTCAAAAACACCAATTAACAAAAATGCAAAATGCAAAAGCAAACTTACAATAAAAGATCTCATCTTCAAACCACTAATACAAAATTTAACCACTTTTTTCCCACCCAAACAAGCATAAGTTACTACTAAATGAAAGTGAAGGGAAAAAGAGGTCTCCAGAACCTCCCAACTTAACAAAACGTCAAAACCATATGTCTTGATCCAGGGGAGCTAATTTCGAAAGAAAAAAAAATGCCGGATTCAGAATTTTCCCTCCTCCTCCCCTTCCCTCAAATTTCTAGGAATCTAAATGCAAATAAAAAGTTACCGATGCTAAGACCAGAACCAGAGCAAAGAGTAAGATGAAGCATACTGAACTTAATTTCCTAACTTTTTGGATTCAAAATTATTAGTCGGCGAACAGACGGGAACTGAGAAAGGAAACTTACAAGCAAACTTGAGCTCTGATGGTTGAATGTTGAGAAGATCTCCACTACTCAAACTCATATTCATGATTTTCAGATCAAATTTAGGGTTTGTAGCAGAGAACAGTGTGTGAACTTTTTTAAATGATGATGCAAAAGGCTCAATCAAAACACCAGAGAAACAAAACTGTTTTTCCTTTTTTTTTTTTTTGGCTGTGATCGCCGAGATCTATTTTCACTGCGTAACAGCGGCGATAGTCGTGGTTGTAGTATGTGATATGTCAACGCTGGTAACGTTAGTGACACCGGCCTTTTCGTTTTGAGGATGCTTTGGTTTGGTAGAGATTGTTGACGTAAATGCCCTTGTGAATTTTGTCAGATGTGACGCTAGGGAGTGTTTTTGTAAGGGTGACAATCGTAAATGGACAGAACTGGCTAGTCTAGTCTAGTCTGGAACCGCGAACTAGTGTAATTGTGTGATGATGTCTGCTCTAATTAGGATGTGTTCCAATAAGAACTTTGATAGAAATAGTTCTCGTTTTTTCTTTTATGTAGTTCTCGCTCTCATGTAAATATTGTCGGATAAATTAAAGTGTGAAAATAAAAATAATTTTAATTATACCTTTCTCAGTTTATTGGCTAAGATCAACTGAAAATAATTTTAATTTTAATTGCTATTATTTGGTAAGTAAAAATAAATATTTAAATATTTATGCAAAATAAAATTACTTGTCATTTTAAAATCAATAAACGTTACAAAATATATATAAAAAAAAATATTTAGGATTAAAATATATATAATTTATGTCCCCTAGAGGATGACATAATAGGTCGTGGTTCAACGGGTGGAGTGAAGTTTTGAGTTAAAGGGAGAGAGTTATTCCATATTGTGTAGCTCAAATGATAAAAAAAATAACTAAAATTTCTCATGAGTGTACATTATTTTGTGAAACAGAGTTGACAATTGTATTTCTCATGATAATTTACATAAAATAAAGAATTAATTATTTCAGAGGTACCGAATTAGTACCTCTACTTTGAAATGGATTGGATTAGTACCTCTACTATTTGAATGTGAACCCCGATCGTACCTCCCGTCATGTTCCGTCCGTTTTACCGTTAAGTCGTGCTGATCTGGCATTTTTTCTAATAAAATAATATTTTTTTTAATCTGAGTCAAATTAATTTAACCCACGTGTTGAACCACGTCAGCCTTCCCTTTTTCTCATCACGTGCCCCCAAATGGCACCGTTTTCTTCCTCTCTCTCGTCTTCTCTCTCGCTCGACTCCATCGAATGTGGGTGAAATAAGGAGGTCTAACCCTGGTTCAACCGACGAACTCCAAAACTTCATTCCAAACCCAGGTGATCAACCACATTTCAAGAGGATCTATTTATGTTTTGAAGCATGTAAACAAGGTTGGACTTCGGGTGGTTGTAGGAAGGTCATTGGTTTGGATGGGTGTTTTTTGAAGGGCTTGATTAAGGGAGAGATATTAGCTGCAATAGGTAGGGATGGAAATAATTAAATATACCCAATAGCTTGGGCAGTTGTAGAGGGTGAGTCTCTTTCATCTTGGAACTGGTTTTTGAACCTCTTGAGGAATGATTTGGGTTTAGGAGATGGTGATGGTTATGTGATAATCTTAGATCAACAAAAGGTAAAGGTTGTCAACTTAAATGTGGTCTTACTTACCATTTCATGAGTTGGAACAAAAGGTAATATTTATAAACTATTTTCATTTGTTTTGTAGGGGTTAATGCATGCAGTGCAGGATTATTTGCCTAATGCTTCACAAAGAATGTGTGTGAGGCATCTATATGCAAACTGGAGGAAGAATTTCAAGGGGAAAAAACTAAGAAGACAATATTAGGATGCTTGTAAATCATCTAGCTTATGTGAGATGTGGAATTATTCGAGCAGGATGGCTGGACTAAATGGAGAAGGGTTTGTGAAGATGAAAGAGACTTTACACCCCAAATTTTGGTGTAAGGCCTTCTTTGATGATGGGTCAAAGTGTGATAGTGTGGACAAAAACATTTGCGAGACTTTTAATTGTCGTATAATAGAGGCTAGAAGTTTGCCCCTTATTAGCATGCTGGAAGAAATCAAAATATATGTTATGAACAAGATGATTGAGAAGAGAGATGCTGCCAAGAAGTGGAAACAACCATATGCACCAAGAATTGCAAAAGAACTTGCAATAAATAAGAAAAAAAGTCATTTATGGAAGTTACAA
>JAYMTA010002099.1:0-17551 GCA_036897625.1 Pelargonium cotyledonis | reverse complement strand
GTTATATGAAACCAAAAAAAAAAAAATTATGTCAATCGGCCATTCGAGCACAAACTTATAAATTTTTAAAGTTTAAATCGTAAAATAAAAAGTGAAGGTATGTGAATGGGAATCACATTCCATCCATCATTAGTGGGAATCAAATTACTCAAAAGTGTGAGAATGGGAATGAGAATGAGAATCGAAATCGGAATGAGTGTGTTATAATCCAAACACCATTAATGAGAATCTCATTCCTATTCTCATTCTTCATTCCCATTTCCAAACTAAAAATGCTAATCCAAACTGTACCTAAAGTCTTTGTCATTAAAATTTGCATCACCATGAATCTTTAAAAAAAGTAAACATCAACTTTGTCAAATGTCATGTGACAATTGGTTGTGATAAAACCTTTAAATAAATAAATAAATAAATGTATATATATAATATTGCTCTTATTTGTCTTTCATTTTCAATTTTTGGTTGCATGTTTTTCTTGCCTCCCACAACATTATGAGAGCCTCTAGAATTCTCTTAAAATGATACATAATTTATATTCACAAATGATTAATAATGTATTTGAGATAGTTACTCTTATCGTGGGGTTAAATTAGCTATTGAGTGTTATATAAAAATTAAAAGCTTATAAGTTAGTATTTTACTATTATTATTTTGGACTTCTATATGCATACAAAAGCTCACTTGTGAGATTTGAATTTATTTGATCTAAATAATGAGCTAATGATTATGAGTTGTAATATTCGTTTTGAGGGTGTTTAGGTCATTTTATTATTTTCAAGATTTTTCACATTTTCGCATTCTTTTTAAATATTATTTGAAATACGAGTTATACATAATTGTGCAACTTTTTTGGGTTTGACTTGTTTCTTATTTACTTAGAAATTGTTTAAGAGAATACGTTTTTTTTTCTTTCTTTTGTTATTCAAACATCATTCCAAAAAAAATTGCCTACATTATCTTTAACAGTTATTAAATAAAGTGCTTGTTTGTTAACTTTACTTGTCTTTTTTCATCTTCATTTTGTTTATGTAACGTGAAATATGAATTGATGAACCCAAAAAAGAGAGCTCGTTTTGGCTATAAACGAGATTATGAGGTTCTATCCTCAGAATTTGTGTCAAATGGCTACAACACATCAATTTTTTGTATAACAAACATAAATACTTCTTTAATTGATGTAGATCGAAAAGAGTATAAAGATGGTAAGGTAACGTCATCATTGATCCTAAATTTGCTAATATATGTCGATCTTGGCTAACCTATTCTTATTTGAAAAATTACTATACTTTTTTGTCTTGTATGAGTCAATATATTTGCTTAGACATGTTCAACCATAATCAGTTTCATCTTTTCGTCTAACAAGTTATTACATATATTAAAATAAAAACATTATTGGTTAAGATAAAAATAATCGTTTGTCTTAAAATTTGTGTCAACCTCCTGCATCACATTGTTTTCCACATGAGATGTGTAACATATTGATTTTGTTAACCTATTTGGTTGAATATATTGACTTTGTTAATGATTTGATTTGTTTATTTTGTTTTTATAAATTTTAAAATTTATTGAAATTAGAAAATATATATTTTTGTTTGGATAAAGTTAAACTAAAAAGGGTCTTTTAGCCTCTAAATTTGTGACAAACTCCTATAACACAACTTTTTTCACGAGAGATACGAAGTTATATTTTTAACTAATGTGAATCAATAAGAATATAAAGAAAGTGAGGTTATGTAAATGTTGCCCTCAAATTTGTTGTATTGATAAGATGATCGTGTTCTGGCTACGAGTCGACTTATTCATGATCATAAAAACTATTACTGACGAGGACATGAACCATACAATATCAAGAGCAAATGAGGTTATTGTGGTTCTTGAATTATATTTGATGACAATTACTTGTGTTAAGATGTTAATCGGCAAGTTTATTGAAAGGGTTCGGGAGGATATGAACTCAACGGGTTTTCCAAGTAGAAAGCGAATTTTGTTTAGTTGCTTGTAAACATCTAACTTATGACAAGCATTTCTTTTTATTTACGGCGACACATTAATGTAAATTCACGTAATCAAGCTCTGTATAAAAGCTAAAGATATATAATTTTATATTAAAAACTTCATGATTTTCCACCATAAATTCGATTGTATTTGACATTTGAATCTAGATTTATTTCAAATATTACTATTCTTGACAAGGTTTTATATTACTAATGACAATCTGTTTTGCAAAGAGTTTTCTCATATGAAAATAACGAACTATTTGCGTCTTGGGCAACTATTTCATCAATATATTTTGTATAAATAGATTTACTATATTGAATACATTGACATATTAATGATCAATTTTATTTGTGTTTGTTTGATAGATGATTGCATTTAATGTAATTAAAAATATATAATTAATTAGGATAACATTGAAATCATAATAGTAATAAGAGTAAAATGTGTATCAGTTGACTGATATAATTTTATATCAGTTGCAACTTAACCAAACCAATGAGGTGATGACACCTCATCAAATTTCGCTTATACCCACCCAAGTGAATTTGTGGGAGCGGAGCGACCCGTTCGGATCCATGATTTTAAATGAGGTGTCATCACCTCATTAGTGCAACTGTTATAAAGTTATATCAGTCAACTGATATCCATATTACTTTAGTAATAATACATATCGGATATCACACAAATAAATAATTATAGAAAACTTATCCAAATGCATCTAAAAGATATATTGCCTTTATACAAAGTACAATGTAGTAACTTCATAATTCATAATTATCTTACACATTTATTTTAACAAACAATCGTATTTCACTAAATATATTATGAAACACGATTCTATGAGTAGATAATTATGTAACTCAATTCTAAGAGTAGTTAATTTGGCCCCGAAATGCCAAAATTCACGGCTAGCCAAAAATTTGTTCAACATTTTTGCGAGTTTGAGCACACAATATACAATCATTTTTTTTGTGACAGGTAGGTTCAGGCAAACCTTTGCTTTACGTATTTAATTTGTTTTAGCTTTCATTATAAGTCTTGAAACACTAGCAGATCAAGTATGTGCTAGGCATTTGCATTTCCAACCCAAAATCTTAAAAATCTAAAACTAAGAGTTAACAATATAAACTCGAACTTGCAGGCACACGAGAGTCAATCCGCGTTTTTTGCAAATCAAGATAGCGTAAACAAATACTATCAAATTGCGGATCATAATGAAAAGTCGCACATTTTATACATAAAACTCAAAACCTTTTCACATCGAGTTTAGATTTAGATCTTACAAACCAAAAGCCGACTCAAATCTAATATGAAACTGGAATTGTCGACGGTATGAGGTGAGACTTGTAGGATGAGATTTAGAATGATGTTTTTTTGTAAGAGTGAGATCCATCGTTGCTTCAAATACGATATCCCGCTGCTGATAAAAAAAATCTCGGTCGAATGTCTATCTTCAAACTTGAACATCATCATCTTAGAAAAACTAAATAATTTAGAAATTAATTGCTAAATAAGCTGCGGAAAAAAAGGAGACAAGAAAATAGAAAAATGAAAGAAAAGGGTGGGTTTGGTTTTGTTCAAATGAGGTCGGAATGAAATTGAAATCCAGACGAAATCGAAATGAAATTGAAATTCACATTAAATTCACGCGTCATGAACTCCGTGTACAAGTAGTCTTCACCGAGTGTTAGAGAGAGAAACAAAACCTTCACTCCGAGCAACCTCCTTTTCTAGAGAGAGAAACCGATAGCGAAAGCACAGAAAGAGACCACGCCTGCTCACGTCTTCGTCATTTCCGTCTCCACAGCAAATTGCCACCAAATGTGGCGGATTATTTGAAGTCTGGGAGGCCATTGTTGCTCTGTTGGATACAAGGTACATAACGCACACAAGGTGTTTGTGCTATTGCCGCTGAGAAATATTTGTGTTTTTTGTGTGTTTTGCGTGCTTTAAGTATCTTGTGTTTGTTGATTTTTTGTCTGTTTGGGTCTAATTTGTTGGGGTTTGGGTTATTTATGTTGTTGTTGTTGCTGGGTTTGGTTGGAACTGAACTGGGTTTGGGGTTAAGGACTTAAAGTTGTGTTCTTGGAGCTTTGTGGAGCTGTGAATTTTTGGGGGTTTTGGTTTTCGTTGCATTGTAGACTTGTAGTGCTGTAGGTTATATATATAATGGGTGATGCTGAGGAGGCATGTGCTGATATGATGCAGAGGCTTCAATCTTCATATGGGGCCTCTTCCGATTCGATTTTGAAACAGCCTTTGTCAATGAACCATCTTGAAATACCCAATTTGAATGCTTCACAAAACCGTGCACCTATGCGGCATTTTGCACAAAGTTTTGGTGGTGATGGGAACAAAAGAATTGGCATACCTCCCTCTCACCCTCACCAAATCCCACCCATTTCGCCGTATTCTCAGATCCCTGTGTCCAGGCCAGTGAACCAGCAAATGGGTTCTCAGAATTTCAGCTCAGGACCAACCCATTCTCGATCTTTGTCTCAGCCTCCGTTTTTTTCACTCGATTCGTTGCCTCCTTTGAGCCCGTCTCCTTACAGGGACTCCTCATCGGACCATGTGTCTGCTGATGTATCAATGGAAGATAGAGATGGGAATTCTCATTCTCAGTTGCCGCCTTCTCCATTTACAAGGAGTAATTCTCCTAGGATTGGCGAGAGTTTGCCGCCTCGCAAGGCCCATAGGCGGTCTAATAGTGATATCCCATTTGGGTTTTATACGGTGATGCAGTCGTCGCCGCCTCTTATTCCATTGAGAAGCCCCGGCGCGATGGTGCCCGGGAGAGATAGTTTGAATGCGGGAAAGCCGGTTCAGTTGGTTAAGAGAGAGACAAGTTGGGATAAAGGTAGTGATAGCAATGCAGAAGGGATGGGCGAGAGGAAATCCGAAGGGGAAGTTGTGGATGATTTATTTTCTGCCTATATGAATTTGGATGGAATTGATGCATTGAACTCTTCGGGGACTGATGACAAGAATGGTAATGAGAATCGCGAAGATTTGGATAGTCGGGCAAGCGGGACTAAGACAAATGGGGGTGATAGCAGTGATAACGAGGCTGAGAGTAGTGTAAATGAGAGTGGGAACAGCGCTATGAGGGTGTCAGAGAAGAGGGAGGGCGTCAAGAGGAGTGCAGGAGGAGATATTGCTCCTACTACCCGGCATTTCAGAAGCATTTCCATGGATAGTTTCATGGGGAAATTGAACTTTGGCGATGAATCACCAAAATTGCCACCGTCTCCTGGACCTCATCCGGGGAAACTTTCACCCAGCAATTCAATAGACAAGAATTCAGCTGCCTTCAGTTTGGAGTTTGGGAACGGTGAATTCAGCGGAGCTGAACTGAAGAAAATTATGGCAAATGATAAGCTTGCCGAGATAGCATTATCTGATCCAAAACGCGCTAAGAGGTACGATTTTCTTACTTCAACCCCAACTCCGTTGGATTCTAATGCATTTTATTATATATTTTGTTTACCCAAGTGGTTGGTTTATTTCAGGATTTTGGCAAATCGGCAATCAGCAGCCCGGTCCAAGGAACGGAAGATGCGTTATATTTCAGAATTGGAACACAAGGTTCAGACCCTACAGACTGAAGCTACCACGTTGTCCGCCCAACTTACACTTTTACAGGTAAAGATTTGGATTGCTGGATTTGGACTTCATTACACATTTCCTTTTTTCCTCGTTTCTTTTTCTAAATAAAATTCCTTTTCTCGGCATATATCACATTCGAGCAGAGAGATTCTGTTGGTCTCACGAACCAGAATAACGAGTTGAAGTTTCGTCTTCAAGCCATGGAACAACAAGCACAACTTCGAGATGGTACGGATCTTTCCTTTATTCTCCCAGCTTCTTTATATTTATATAGCTTTTGCAATCCACAAATCACACAATTTTTTGTTGAAATTATTTCCCGTGTAGTTTTAGCTTTTGTGTGAATTTGTGTACTCGTTTTTTGCATGATAATAGAAACATTAAATGCCGATCTAGTATATTACAATGGTGGAAGTTGGAACTACCATGTGTTATTAACATACTCCATACTTTAAATGGTAGTGAAGGTTCTATAAAACTCAATATTATTACAAGTCTGCCCGGTGGTTGCGAAGTAATGTGTGTTTTCTTAACTTTGCAAATAGGTAAAGAAATAACTTCTGTCTTGAAAAGAGTTGTTGAGACTAATCTGCAACCCACTTAGATAATGGAAATTACATTGTCTTGCACTTTGTAATAGTTCAACTCAATATCCTTGTCCGTTTGTCCTTGAAATATCACGACCCAGCCAATTTGGCCCTTAAACTAATGTTGTACCAAAATGGTTTCCAACATTAACTTCTGCTAGTCTTTCTATGGCATTAAAGTAATAAAACATATTGAAACAAATTTTTAACAGGTGTTAACGCCGGACCATTTTGGTCGGCTTTACTAGTTCATGGAATGAAGTGGACAGATTTGGAATGATCAAATAGTTCTTGAATTACCCAAACCCGACCAATCTGGTCCTTGTGCTAATGTTAAGCCAAAATGGCCCCTCATGTTAACTTCCGTTTGTATTTCTGCCAGCTTTGCTGATGTGAGATTAAGAAAAAGATTGAAACTAAAATCTAGCCAAAGTTAATTTTGGAGACTTATTTGGTCGGTTTTCAGTATTTGGGGTTAAACTGGTCACATACTGATATTTCAGAGTTGAACTGACAATTTGGATTTGAACTCGTATTCTATAAAAATACGGGTTGGATTGGGCAAATCTGATCCGAAGCCCTTTTGGATTATATTTGGATTAGTCTTTATCAATCCGAACCCGAACATCTGTATCATATCTTAAATCTGAATTGCCACATCTTGTTCATATATCATTTTCAGTCTTTTATCTTTCTTTAACAATTTGTATACATTACGTCACCTCATTTTTCACTTTCCGAAGTAAAAAAAGAAATGTCACTGATCGTTGTGAAACATGACAGCTCTCAACGAAGCTTTAACCGCAGAGGTCCAACGCCTGAAGATCGCCACCGCTGAGATGAAAGGCGAGTCTCACCCCTCCAAGTGCATGGCGCCTCCGCATTCCCTAAACGCTCAGATGTTTCACATGCAGCAGCAGCAGCAGCAGCAGCAACAACAACAGTCGAATCAGCAGCAGCAACACAACATGCATCAGATGCAACAGCAACAGCAGCAGCAGAACGGTAGCACAACTGCAAAACCCGAGTCGAATCAATAGCTTGCTCATTATGGTATGGCGGGTCGATCTCAATCTCGTTATTTTTCTATCTAGTTCCTCTAGTGCATTCAATTCATTAGTTTTGTCCTCGAAAACGAGTCATCATATTATCCTACTCATCATCGACTTCCTCGCCATGTCCATCTCAGACCATGGCGTGAAGTTTATATTATATAGAAGTCATTATACTTGAATCTTTGTTTCGGTAGATATTAATCAAATGGCATGTAACATTATTTACACTGATATTTGCTCTGTTGTGACATTCTTTCGATGTCGTTTTTATCTTAAGTAAACAGAATAGTTTATGGATTTGGATGGTTTTAGATTATATATATAGAAAATTTGATGATATTCTTGATGTGGGATTTTTGAGAATTAAGTATAGTTGTTGAACCAAACCAGATTGCAGTTGATGTTGCCATGTTCTTAAATGTTCTTGGTTTCTGAACAACCCAACAATGCTTTAATAAAATAGTAATGCTACTGTTTGAGTTGAATGTTTTGAGAACCGGTTCGGTCTTGATCTGGTAGGTTAAAACTCGGTTCACACCAAGAAAAGTAGGGTGTTTTTCTTGGGTGTTCGAGATATAATTTGGATTCAGTCTGGTTCTGGATTACAAATTCAAACTTTGCATGCTATAGCTAACAATTTGGACTTGAAACTGTGGGCGAGTCTTGTTAAAAGTCGTGTTTGTGTTGCTTGAAAGTTTAGTACTTTTATAAATAGGTCAACCCGAACCTGTAACGTTTATTAAACATATTGAGTAGCACGTCCCACTATACGTTTATGTGCTGGCCGATATGAAATGACACGGCTAACACTTTGGTTCAGAATTATACAATCTGACTTGATTTGATATCCGCCAAACCTGACTGGATATATTTGAGCAATAACTTATTTGGATCATTTTTCATACCAAAAGTTAGACGGGTCAATATATAAGTTAATTAAATAGGGTCTACGCGAATATTTCCAAACAGATTGTTTAACGGTTTGATTTAGTCAACATAAACTCATTAGTGTTGAACTCAAATCTATTTAAATTTGTGTCATGCCGCTAGTCATAATCTAATTTGGCAATCCTACTTGAAAACTAATCTGCGTTTTTAGTAGGTTCAGGTTTTCAACCCGAATTAGAATAGTAAACCCAAGTTACTTTAAAGGGTAGGATTTGATATGGTTTTGGGTCGATGAACACTCATTGAGTCGACAATTTGAACTTGAATATAATCAATTAGTATGGATTTAGTTGTATAAGCTAGACCCGGTTAACTTTGGCAAACTGATCTCATTTGCACATTTTGTATGCAAAACTCTAATTGAGCCACACTATTTATTCGGTTTTGAAAGTGCCATTTAAATTATATAAAATAAAGAAATGAATATTTGGGTCGGATATGTTCCACCCTCTTGTACGTAAAACTCGCAATTTAAATTTTAACCCACACTTTTTTTGTTCAAATTCAAAATAGGTTTTTTAACCTATCTGGAGCAATCATGACTCAAACTTTGAATTTAAAGTTCTAACGGAATCACTATTCACATGAATTGAGAAAGAACATTGTTGTTGTTTGGTAAAACTTCTAATATGCGCCCTAACTTTTACGTAAGGATCCAATTACACCCTTATTCTTTTATTTAAAAGTTTGAAATAATCTTAAAACTTTCAAATATGCACTCAAAAATATTCTCGATGTCAATCTTGTCACCTCTCTAGCTGAGTGATTTGACGTGAAATTAAAACATGTTAAATAATTATTTTTATTCAAATTCATGTGCTAGTGACTAACATAACACGATTGAACTATCATATCAACAAAATAGTTGAATATAAATAAGTATTAAATATTTTACATTTATGGTCGTGTGCCTAGTCATTACTACCCATATCAATTTTTTGGCGTTTTTGAGCTCTCTTTACGTTCTTCACAATCATACAGTTGATATAAAGAAATTTTGGGGTCCACGTTTTGTGTATCACCAAACATAGATGAGTTTTTTTTTTTTTCACATTTTCCGGTGACTAAGTCGTCATTACAAAAGCAACCTGTAAAGCAAAAACTAACCAAATCCCTTCCAGGCCGGATTCAGATTAGCTCTACAAATCCAAACCCGAACCCAAATCTAAACGAACCGAATCATTCCGCAAAATTGTCACCTCTACATGTAACATATGAAAAATAAAAAATCAAAATCTCACAATATTTTTTCTCTGAACAAACTTACTTACTTACCTATGAAAAAATGGGCCGAGTTGGCCCAATAGCCTCCGATTTAAGCGGTTAAAATATAAAATGGGCCAGAGTCCATAGCTGACCAAGTCAGCGTCAAGCCCAAGCCCATACCACTGAACGAACTGGGCCCATGATCACTGCCTACAAAACGTCGTCGTTCACTGTGAGTCCACACACACTGTCCTAGACTTCAACCAGACTCAAAACCCTAATTCGTCTCTCTCTCACCCGCTCGCTCGCTCGGTGAACAGTCGAGGACTTCGCCAACCAGATCTCTCTAGTCGCTCCTCTTCTCCGATGGCTCCCCCTCCAGGTCCCTACTCCGGCACCAGTACTCTCGCTCTGGTAAATCCTGTCTGTTTCCCGAGAAAATGAGATCTAGAATTGTTTTTTTTTTTTTTTTTTTTTTTTGTTTTCTGTCCAGATTCTGTTTTTTTCCTGGGAAAATGTAATCTGGAATTGTTTTTATTTTTCTGCGTTCTGGTAAATCCTCGATCTTCTGTTTGTTTCCCGAAAAATGTAGTCGGTTATTGTTATTTATTTATTTTGTCAAGTGTTTTACCGATCGTGATTGTGTTGTGTTTTGAATTTGGGCGATAGGTTGCTCGTGCCTCAGCCTTCTCGTTTGGACTCGTTTACGGAAGCATGAAGCTCAAGTATCTCAGGGTATGGTCTCGAAGCTGTTTCTTAGGTTTCTTAGATTCGTAAATTCAATCGTTGATTGATTTGATTGGATTGGATTGGATTATTCTTCAGGAGTTATTGCATCTGCGATTTGCATTATTTATTGTTTCTTAGATTCTGATTTTGTTTTGTTCGTTTCTTTGATTTTTCCTATGATTCTATAAAATTGGTGGTTTACTTGCCTCCGTAATCAGTTTTAGCTGATTGCTGGCCTGTTTAGTTGCTGCTAAAATCCATTTTCTCCTGTAATTGTTTGATACATGTGGTTTCATAGATTCTGATTTGTTTGTTCATTTCACCAATTTGCTAGTTTTTGCTCTGGTTCTATGAAGTTGGTGTTTTAATTGGCTGCATTATCGGTTTTCGCAGAATTCTAAGTCCAATTTCGCCTGTGTTTGATTGATATTTTGGGTTTCTTAGATTCTGTTTATGTTTGTTTGTCAACTTTTGTACTGTTTCTATATAATTGGTGTTTTGATTGCCTGCATTATCAGTTCTAGCGGATTTGTTTGTCAGTGTAGTTGTTTCTAAATCTGATTTCATCTGTAATTGGAGCTTCGTGTAGTTCCTTGGTAAAAGTCTTTGGGATTTTGGCAAAGCATGATGATACACTTTGCTTAAACTTTTATTTTGTATGAAGTTTTTAGACACAATGACATTTTTTTTATGCAATTTTATTTGAATTACATGATCTCTTCTTATTACGAAAACTTTGATCTTGATGTGTCGTTAAGTTTATGTATGCAATAGGTTTATAGCGTATTGAAATTGTTTTTGACGGCTTGTCGCTTGGATATCTAACTTATTTTTAGTCATTGGTAAACTCCCCAACATGTGTTCGGGCTGTTAAATTTGTTTCTCAAGATTTCATTTTTGTATTTTAGTAACCTATTTATTATCGAATTACCAATAATATTCGTAAGAAAAGGTAGTTAAACCGCTTGATTGTTGTAATGAAGGCATGTAAGGGCATATGATGGAAAATCAAGCAAAAATAAAACTATCATTACCTTTCCAAATAAGTGTAATAATGTCGTTCGTTTTGGGCCGGAGGGAATGTTCTTTTTGGAAATATTTATGGCAACAATAGATTATACATGTACATTAATTAAGTTTTGGGTTTTTACTGTTGCATAGTTGCATTTGTCTTTTGGTGTTGTGATCTGTGGAAGGGTCATTTTTTATTTTTACTGTAAGATAATTGATGCAAATGTAGAGTTAGTACTGGCAATCCGGATTTCTTTTTTTTTTTCCTTTCCTAGTTTGAGTCGAAAATACCTAATCATAACCTGATCCACACAGGTAGAGTTGGCAATTTGTGCGTGTCGTGTTTGTGTCATGCTGAAGTTTGATTGTATGTTGCATTGTTACATGACTTAACACGACACATTTAGTAATTATGCTGAATAGACACATTTAGTACTTCAACTAGATGGGCCGCTTTGCACGAATACGACCCAAGACATTCTACATGATATAACCAACACGTTTGACACGATACAACCCATTTAGTTTACAATTGTGCCCTTAGTGTGTGTATTGTTTGTGTCACAACACGTTTAATTAATTGTGCATTTGTGTTTTGGAGGCCTAAAGGCTAACACGATATGATTACTAAATGTGTTTGGTTCTACAACACAAACATGACACGATAACAAATGGAGCTGAACCTGCCAATTTTTTATCGTGTCATGAGTGGTGTGACAACACAAATTGACAGCTCGTCATAGGTTTCATCGGGTGATGCGGGTTCCTCAACTTGTTAAATGTTCAGGTCCATTTAAGTGTGCGCAAAAAAGCAGGTTGGATCTTGCCTACCCACGGCTTTGATTCCAAATTACCTGCTCCATATAGATGCATATTAATCATATTCTCAATGAATCATAAGTTTTTTGTAATTTGCAACTCTCTTCAAGTACAATAGTTATTGTAGTCCGCATTCAATGCACGCTTTGAAATATCATCCTGCTGCTTATGAAAACCATGTGCCTCTGTTGATATTTAAATGATTTCCTCCTCAGGCGAAGGCCAACTCTGAAAGGAAAGCTGCCGAGAAAGCCGCGGCCAAGGCAAAAGCTCAACACTGAAGGTGACGAGATTTTGAAGCACGAGTGTCGGTTCGATGTAGAAATAATGCACCATTTATAGAGATTTACTCGTCTTTTGGCATAAAGCATTTATGTATTGCTAATAGGTCTTAAATTTTTTCTGAGAATTGTTGTTTAGTTCCTTCAGAGTTTGAATACAATTGCAACCTCAACCTCTTTTGATTGCTTAGGAAACAGTTGTGCACATGATGCTGATTTGATCATTTCTATCGAGAAAAATAATGTTGTTACGCCGAAGATGGAATTTGGTTTTTGATGAATTTAATGTTTTCGAATTCTTATGTAATTTGTTGAGCTCGAAATGATTGTGTTAGACTAGTAGCTCGGGCTTTCAGTTTTTGGATGAAAATGCCTAATCTAACTATAGGGGTGATGTGTTGAAACTTGAAAGTATAGTATTATGTTAAATAGGTAAACCCGAATAAGACCCGTTTATGAGCAGGTCGATAATACTAGCAAGTTTGGCAATTGGGTTTAAAACTTCACGACACGGTACATTTGAATATTATGACTTAATATATTTGATCTGTATGACCCATATATATAGGTCAGTTATTTTATTTTATTCTTTTAAATTTATATATAGGTCAGTTTTCACATATTACGTTTGGAAAATAACGTTTTAGTTTTTTTTATTTATTTTTTATAAGCAAGTGGTAACTTTTATTATATGCGTCCGGGGGCATGAAATAAAAGTACAAAGAAAAAGACTCGAGTCTTACTCGAACATGATATAAGACCGGTCACCCAAGAAATAAAAAAGAAAGCTACCATAAAAAGAGCTAACATTTTAGTTTTACGAGTTTTTTTCCACATATTATATTTGATCTGTACGACTTAATGCAATTCAAACCTGTAAAGTGGAGATCAAATTTGTAGTTGTTCATGGATTTTGGCTCAAATTTGGGCACTTAAAATTTGATTTGATCAACATTTGGTTCAGATTGAGTCGGATTTTGTTTTGTAAATTTCTGGCAAATCTGCACTAATTTTTCTCAATTTATCTCGAAAATGTGAACTTGGACCATTCCGAGAACCAAAACCCGAATGAACTTATGTAAAAAGAAAAAACAAAAAATGAACGAACTTGAAGCTCTTTCGGGTCGGATTAGGATCAACCTTGACCCTTGGGAACTTGGTCGGATCCGCAAAGTGACCACCCAAATATAACCCATGAAGTTTCCTAATTTGTGGGCTGCTTCTATAGTGGGCTGGGCTTGACTTGTTATCTAGGCCCAAATATCACTGTTCCATTATCTCGTCCCACATTGGCTACATAATAATGATTTTGCTACTTCATATAGCACAAGATGAGATCTTCTGATTGTCCCTTCGGGGACATCCGATAAAATTGGAACGATACAGAGAAGATTAGCATGGCCCCTGCAAGGATGACACGCACAAATCGAGAAATGGTCCAAATTTTTTTTGCCATTTCTGCCCTAAATCTGCACTATTATTTACGCAACTGCTCTCAGTAATTATGGATTTGAATCTGCATTACCATATCCATATTGTGATTTGTGACCATATTATCTTTACATTTTGTTGTTATTTCTGTGCGTTCTCATTCTGATCTTCATATTCTTAGCACAAATCGAAAATAGTCCAAAGCCCCAATATAGGCACTTTTATTCACAAAAGTGTAATTTCGTCCGCGAATTGGATCGAGTTCAAAACATTCCATGGCTAAGTCAACACAAAAATCTACTGAATATATTTTGAATCTATATAAAACTCGTGAAAACAAAAGTCGAGTTTCGTCGAGTACCTGTGGATTCAGATTTAAATACTTTCAAAATTAATTGAGAACAAAATAATCTCGAGATGCTCACGAATTGGCCTTACCGTACAAACTAAAAAGAAAAGGAAAAAAACACCAGAAGAACTTACATATCAAAAAAAAGACTCGCCATTGTGCGGTCTACAAAGGGTCAATTATGTACGCAACATTTTTAACTAATCAACATAAATAATGTCTGCTTCATTAGGTTCATCCTCATTCCCGTCCCCGTCCTCGTCCTCGTCATCATCCTCATCCTCATCGAAGAAATCTTCATCCTCATCATCTTCGTATTTTTCGTTTCCTGGATTTTCTTGCTCGTACTTTATTTGATCCAAAATCGCAATCACCTGAACGATGTTAAAATCCAACATCTCAGCGTTAACAAATAGGAATGAGAGGTTACAATAAATGATAGGTTAATCATTGTCGAGACTCGAGAATTATTCAATCAAAGTTCACAACAAGCCATAGAGAATAACAATAAAAGAAAATAACTTCCAAAACTAAAAGGTCACAGCGAATCTATAATTGGTAATACTCACAGGCAAGCGTCAAACGTTCTTATTATTTAGCAACTTTTTATCGACTCTAACCTGTCTCACTAAGTGATGAGACATGTTGGCACTGGCGAAAAGTAGTCCGTTTTAGCCCAACCCGTTTAGGGCTGAAGGCTGAAGCCCGCATTGCCAGGTATAGTTAGTAAACCTGAGCGGGGACGGGGATTGCCCTGCCCTGTGACCATTCCTAGTCGGGGCGGACAAACCCCCACCTCTTGCAAGTTGTGCATTGGTTAAGCTTTTTCAAGCCAGCCCGAATTGCCAAGTCTACTTTTCCTCTTCTACCCCCATGTGTTTTGTTTGTCACAAACTCAAGTGATGCTTAACCAAACTTAAGGGTATTTTTCGTAATTCATACATTACTAAGTACTAACTAACCAAAAATGATAGTTAACACTCATTTTGGAACAATTTTTAGAGAAAATGAACAATCATTGTGAGACCGAGAAAGTAATAGCTTACCCTGCTCCCTCGTTCTGAGGATTCATCTTCTATAAAGCGAATATCGGGAGTCAACCGTAAACTCATGCGTTTCCCCAACTGATGGCGGACATATTTAGCCTTTGCTTTCAACCCAGCAAGGGCAACCGCCTTTCCCCTTTCGTCACCAAAAACTGAGACGTACACTTTCACCATCTATGAAGATAAAAAAACAAAGTGTCTCTTAATTACAAAGAAAAAGCTACCTGTAGGTTAAAAACACATAATCATCATGGTTACGTATTTTCAATTTAATCTAAAGATTGTCCCATAATCATCATGCATACGTATCACTAGATAACTTCCACGCAAGGAATTCACAAAAGAAAATGAACGTTAAATAAAGCCAAATCGAGGCTAAAAAACCATTAAAAATCATCACAGAATGAAGCCCAAATATGTATATTGACATTATTCTCACTTAAAAACAGATGATCAAATTTCCCAAATTATTCAAACAAAACAAGAAAATTGTAGAAAATAATCCATTTTACGGATTTAGCTGCGACGTAATGGATCTCCAAAACCATAAAATTCCGAATAGCACCCAACACGGGCAACCAGCTATCTCATCTTCCTACAATGCCCAATATCGTTTATCAAAATTCCCACACCTATAAAACAAAACAAGAGAACCATAGAAAAGGAACCATTTTGCTGATTTAGCTGAACAATGGAACCACAAAACTGTAAAATTCAAGAAGCTACTGACATGGGAAAGCAAAAACCTCAGCTTCCTCAAACAAACAAAACCCGTTATCAAAATTTACATACCATTCAAACAGTGTATCATTTTGATCATTTGGATTATCTTCCACTCCATAAAAATATGAATTTTATGAAACATATTGGAACCAGAAAAACATAAAATTTGAGGATGCCACTAACTTGGTTAACTAACAACGTCAGCTTCCTCAAACAACCAATACCCATTATCAAATTTTGCATACCAGTCAAACAGAATGTGTCCTTTTGCTAAGTTGGATTATCTCCCAATCCTTAAACTATGAAATTTATGAAACTTACAATTCAAGAACACAGCTAACATGGGCAACCAAAAACCTCATCTTCCCCAAAAAATCAACACCCATTACCAAATTCTACAATGCAACACAATGTGTCCTTTTGCTAAGTTGGATTAGCTCCCACTCCTTAAACTATGAACTTTATGACCTCAACTTCCTCAAACAACCATAACCCATGATCAAAATTTACACAACATCCAAATGGCAAATACAATGTATCATTTTGCTACTTTGAGATTGGAACTAGGAGAAATGGCTACAATGCTTCATGAGACTCTTATTTATAGGTTCATGCCACTAAACCCATTTCCTCAATTCTCTCATACCACTGAGACATGAACTAGCTCACTCACACATTGATAACCCACTTACAATTTACTTGGTAAACAAGAAAATAAAACAACTTGATAACATAGTGGAGGAAGTTGCACTAAATTTCTACAATATAAACTTTATGAAGCATAATGGAACCACATAAACATAGAATTTCAGAAACCAACAAACCATCATCAAATTTTAGCTTCATTTTTCCAATTTGGATATGCTCCCACTTCGCCAAATCCATAAAAACACAAACTTTACACAACCCACAAACACGAATTGCCGAAAAAACAAAGACCCACATGAAATCACAGTACCTGCAAGTCACTGGACACTTCAACGTCGGTGACGGTGGTGAGGGACGAAAGATAGAGGTCGGCGCCGAGAGCAGTCTCCGGGAGCACGGCCTGCGCGAGGACCTTGTCGGTGACGAGCATATCGGAGATCTCTCTCATTATCTGCTTCGAAACTTTCTCGACTCTCCTCTGATTGGCCATACACCGCACTGTAGCTGCTCTGGTGAGGTTCAGGAGAATCGTGGGCCGAATCCGAGCAACACCCAGAGGCTTCGCGGAGGTTTTTGGGAAGTGGGTTATGGAGATAGGCGGCGGAGGGTGGAGCAGTAGGCGTGACATTGATGTACTCTGGTTCGGCTCTTGATGGATTGATTGCTGCTGCTGCTTTTTTTCGTTTGTGTGGATATTTTGGGATACTTTGTTTGGGATAACCATTTTTTTTGGTACCCAAACTTTGCCCGGATAGGCATATTGGTAAGTAAACTTTTATTTCGTTTAATTGAGTACCTAAATTTTAATATCACACCCAATTGAGTACCCACCGTCAAATTCCGTCAATTTCACCGTTATTTAATGACGTGGCAGCTGAGTTGGACCACTGTGAGTATATGGCATCCACGTGTACGATGAGTTGGACAATTGTGCTTACGTGGCATCCACGTGTAAAAATTAAAAAAGAAAAAAGAAGCACAACTATTCGTCTTCTCCCTCGGTCTCGCCGGCCTCTTCTCGCCGTCCGCAACCGGCGTGTAAGTTTCCGACGAGCTCCACACCAGATCTGGAAGTGCAAGCCATGACGGAGGGGGCACCAGGCGAGATGGA
>JAYMTA010002098.1:0-17554 GCA_036897625.1 Pelargonium cotyledonis | reverse complement strand
TTTGTTCCAGAATTTTTGGTTATAAATACGCATTATTTGTAAAAATTATAATTATAATAATGTTCCTCACGAAAAGTTATATGAAATAAAAAAAAAATTTATGTCACTCGGACATCTGAGCACAAAAATATGATTTTTTAAAGTTTAGATCGGAAAATAAAAAGTGAAAACATGGGAATGGGAATCTCATTCTATCTAACATTGGTGGGAATCAAATTACTTAAGGGTAAGGGAACGGGAATGGGAATCAGAATGGATGTGTTCTAATCCAAACACCATCAATGGGAATCTCATTCCCTTTCCCATTCTTCATTCCCATTCCCAAACCCAAAATACTAATCTAAACGCTACCTTTATGGTCTGAAACACTCAATGTTGCGGAGGTAAGTACTCATACAAGTCATTAGACTCAAACATAATCGACTATGATACCATGTTATATTTCAATAATCGGTCTACATTTGCATAATGATATGATCTTAATTTTACTAGTAGAATTTCACTTGCATGTTGCACTGTCATATGTAACTTCTTTTTTTTTTCTACTAATGTGAAATTTCTTAACAATTTTCATATGCACAATCTGAAAAAGAAATATGGGTCTGAATCTGGTCTTATAGGTGAATAGATGAACTTGAATCGAAAATATTAATTAACAATATTTGTACGAGTTATTATATTCATTGAGTAACACAAAAATGTTGTATAAAAAATTATGACTTACACTATAAGTGTTTTTTAGAAGTTAAATATAAAAAAATTATTATTACAACTCATAATAAAAAAGTTTGTACTATTTTATATTCTTTAAAAAAAAACAATACTATTTTAGCATTTAAAAAAATCAATACATACATATCTGATACTAATATCTACTACAAAAAAATTTAATTGTGTTTTAATGCCATCAATTTGAAACAAAATGAGTATGTATTTATGTATGTATGTATTTATGTATGTATGTATTTGACACTTGTATTCGGTTATTGTTTATGGAAATGACAAACTACTTTCCTCGTTGGGTAAGTGACCAGCAACAAACATTTATTAATTAGTACATATAAATATATGTAAAGAATTGTCTGTGCCTTTGCAGTGAACTCAAGTCGTGAACCAATCAAAATCTATAGCTTTGCAAGTTTCACATATTGGCTAATTGCAAACCCCAAAGATTAATCCACCAATCAAAATGTAGTATTTGGCTATTTGTAACAACCTTCACTCATCTACACCAACCTTGTTGCATTTGGTTACTAATGAATCTGGTACATGATCTTTCCTAATTTTGACCAAATACGGTTTTTTTAAAACCAAAATTAGTCTCTCAACTTTCATTTTTTGATCTAAAATGATCATTATTCGTGGACTAAATTGACTCACAATTCAGTCTTTAGTTTTTATTAACATAAATTAGTCTCTTAACTTGTAACTACATTTCTTAAGACTTGAACTCGAACTCGAAATCTCAGATCAAATTGAAACAACCAATTATTAATTAACTCACACGTTTAGTGATATATGAATTATTAAGTAACTTATGATTACAGGTGATAAAAGAGGGAGAAGTCAAACAAATGTAAAGTAATGCATTCTTGTTAACAAAAGCCAAACATACAATTATTGTAGGAAAAAGTAATTTTTATTGTGATAGAAAAGGCTCTACAGTGGAATTAGATATATTTAGATATTTAATGATTCGAGGAAGAAAAAATTGGGAGGAGATTAATCTACCACACCTTTTTTTTCAAGCTAATTCATATATTTGTTCGGCTAGTTTATATAATTTTTTTTATCAACAATCAATAACTTTTATTAATAAGGAATAAAAGTACAGATAAAGCACAAAACTTAGTCCAAATAAAGGACCGGATTTGCCAACCATAAACTAAAACTAAATGTCATAGAAAAATTTCGATCAATACAGAAAATCAAAGATAAAATGAAACTTTGTATCCGAAGAAAGTGTCGACCGCTGAAGGGTAATTATCTTGGAAGACGAGACCATTTCGACCCAACCAAATAAACCAAAGAGAGACGGAGCAAGTGACTCCCTAAATTTTACGACATAGCCGCGAGCCATCCAAAATGGAGGGCCAAGAAGAAAGAAGATCATAGCATGAGAAGGGCATCATGGCAGGACACCCCCCATTTGAAAATTAAAGACCATACCTTGAGTGTCCAGGAGCACCGCAGCAGAAGATGTGAGCATGATTCGACCTCGACGTCGCAAAGTCGGCAAAAAACATATGCATTACTCGGCAAGAGCTTGCGGTACACTAAGAAAGCTTTACATGAAATACTATCTAATGCCGCCAACCAAGAGAAACACTGCATCTTAGGGGGTATATACAGCCTCCAAATTGTCTTAGCACACGCGAAGTGAAAATGAGGCTCTGAGCGATATAGAACGTCGAAGGCTTTGGAGGTCGAAAATTTGCCCGACCTAGAGTGTTTCCAGATCAGGCGATCTGGTACCGTGGGGGACAGCACCACACTTACCAGCACATTCCGCAGCTCCTGGAGTGTCTCGTCCTCCCAAGCAAGTAGGTGACGCCGGAACAGCAAGCTGCTGCCATCAACAGTGGAGGCGAGAGCTGTCATGACCACCGCCACTGATTTGAACCGGTGCAAGCTTAGTGAATATATCCTGGGAAATTTCAGATTTAATACTCCCACATTAAGCCATTCATCCTCCCAAAACCGGCAATCCTGACCGTTGCCGATGACCCAAGAAAAGGAAACGACCCCATTAATTCCAAGAAGCTCGGCAGCAAACGAAGCTCCAACAGTGATTTCATAACAAGTGATGGAGTACCAGCACAGACGTGTTCAACTGACCAAGAGTTGACGTCCCAACCGTATTTCTCACAAAGTACAGCTTTCCAAGGAGACATCGGTTTGACGCGAAACGCCACCACCACTTAGCAAGAAGGCTAGTATTAGCATTATGAAGCTGCCGGATACCGAGACCACCGTTCACTATACGAAGTATAACACACTTCCAGTTTACTTGGCTGAAACCACGCCTCGAGGATGAGCCCGCCCACAAGAACCGACGCTCAATGGATTCGAGTGTCTGAATTACCTTCTTTGTAGCTTTAAAAAGAGACATATAGAACAAAGGCAAAGACGATAAAGCTGCTCGAATCAGAGTCACACGCCCTCCCAAAGAGATAAACTTGGATTGCAACAAAACTAGTCAATTTCGGTACTTCTCAATGATCCCGGACCACGCACTAACTAATCTCGGGTTGCAACCAAGTTTAAACCCAAGGTAAGTAATTGGCAAGGAAGCTAGATGGCAACCAAAAGAGAGAGCCAAAGCCTCAACTCTTTCAACAGGTAAGGAGATGACAATTAACCTGGACTTATTAAAATTTATTTTCAGACCCGATGCGATCTCAAAGCCACCCAAAACACATTTTAAATTAGAGATAGCAGCAGCTGATTCGGAAACACTCAAAAATAAAATCGTACTGTCAGCGAATTGCAAATGCGAGATGGAAACATTACCAATTTTTATACCATGAAACAATCCCTGAGCTTCGGATCGAGCTAGAAGAAGGTGGAGAGCCTCCGCAACAATAAAGAAAATATAGGGGGAGAGGGGACACCCTTGTTTTACTCCTTGAGAAATCTCGAAATCACTAGACGGAGACCCATTAACAAGCACCAAAATATGCGACTTAAGACAACATTTGACCCAATACCGGAACCTAGAGCCAAACCCCATGGAAGATAAACAAAAATCGATGAAATCCCAATTGAGTCTGTCAAACGCTTGTTGAAAATCCAATTTGAGGACCACGACTTTCAATTTACGGGAGCGAGCCGAATGAATCACCTCACCTGCTATGAAGACATTGTCCAATAATTGTCGGTCTTTCACAAAAGCACTCTGAGAGTCACTAATTAGATCACTCATGTACAATTTGAGACGATTCACGAGTAACTTTGTGACGATTTTATAGGGCGGTGACACTAAACTAATGGGCCAGTAGTCATTAAAGCTCTGAGGAGAAGGCACTTTAGGAATTAAAGTCAGAAAAGCCGAGCTAAAGCACTTACCCAAAAGGCCGGAGTCCATAAAGCTTTGAACAAAAGAAATGACCTATGACTGAATAATGTCCCAACCAGACTGAAAGAAAGCAAAGCTGAAACCATCTGGCCCGAGAGCACGAGACTCGTCAAAGCCGAATACCACTGCCTTTAATTCCTCTAACGAGATGAGACGTGCCATATCATCACGCGCTGTAGGGGTTAGCTTCCAAAAATTCAGCCCCTCAAAAATTACCCGGTCCGAGTTGGACTTGTTTAAACGGTCCGAAAAATAAGCAGCGGCTAATTCCTTGATACGAATTGGGTCCTCTATCCAAACACCATTATGAGAGATGCCAGAGATCAAATTTCTGGACCTTCTTAAAGAAGCATGTTGGTGAAAAAAATGAGTGTTAAGATCACCATCCATGAGCCACCTAATTCTCGACTTTTGCTTCCAAATGGCGGATAATACGCGAGACTTAGAGTGCAAATCAGCAACCAACTCAGACCTCCTGAGGATTTCCAGATCGAACAACGGCCCAGATTCCGCTGTACGACCCACCTCATCAATAGCACTCTAAAGGTTATTCACCACGGTGTCAAGCCTACCAAAAACATCAGTGTTCCATGTCTTGAGCGCCACAACCTAAACCACGGCTGCCCATCGACTGGGGAAGAATTTCAAGTGTTGCAAACAAAATCATAGAACCAATGGTGCGAATAATTCATATCTGAGTTGATTGGAAAAATTAAATATTTGATGGACTAATTCATGTTTTTTTTTTCTTTTTCTTTTGACTATAGAATAATTCATATTTGAGTTTGTGTATAGTACAATGAATAATGTATTAATTTGGTACTTAGTCTTTTTTTTTTATAAATGCAATATCTATACCCTTTTGCTTGTGCAATGCAAGAAGGAGAGAACATAATTTGCTAGACATCACACTTCCTCCTATACTTTACATAAAGTTGCTAAATTAAGCTCTTTAGAGTTTTCAAACAAATTCCAAAGAAATCCATAATAATTTTTTTTATCAGCAAACAGTACTTTTATTAATAAATTCGAAAGTACGAGCAAAAGTATAAAAGCACTCTGAGAGGTGAAAACGAAGACAATCCCTACAAAGACGTCGGATTGGAGCACCAAAGCTCAAAGAAAAAAGAAGAGGAAACGGAAAGACCTAAACTTAAAAGAACTTGGTAACTAAAACTTTTAAGGTTAACGATCGTCTCTTCTACAACAACGAAACGGCCTCAGAAAATAACTAGATTCTGCGCCATCCATATACTTGTCACATATATAACGACATGACCAAGACATTTCATATTTTCCGAAACCGTGTCAAATCAGAACATTCCGTCAAATTCATGGAAGAAATTTGTCAAATAAAAAAATTGTATTGTGTGCGGGTGAGACCATAAAATATCACGTTCGGGTAACCCAATTTCCTCTCTTAAGACTTTCCCAAAAAAGAATCTCTTCACTTTTAAAATAATAATAATAATAATAATATATATGCCTTTTTGTGCTCTTATTTTTCCCCATTTCTTCTTTGGCAAAATCAAATCTCCATGTACCCATCATCTTCATCGTCCTCTTCTCAAAAACCCATGGGCTCCACGGGCGGCGGCGGCGGCGGCGTCGGCTTCGACGGTGGGGAAGAAGTGGAAATTTCTATGAAATTTTTCACTTTTCCGTCAAAATTAAAAATGCTACTTGTGAGATACTTGAGCATAAAAATAGAGAAATTGAAAACTTGAACATGAATGGAGTTCTAACTATTCTACAAGACTGGGTTCAGAAGCACTGGGTTCTCTTGTAGCAGACACAGCGAGGATGAGAGTTGTGCTTTGGAAGAGAGCGAATCTAATGTATATAAAATAAAAAAAAAATCAAAATCTAATGAATTTACTACGTCATTTAATGAATCGGTGACGTGGCTTTTAAAAAAATTGACATCACTTGCTACATCGTCGATTCCTGTCCACATCAGCATGAGCCAGCCCACCTGGCAAACTGCTAACGGAGATGTTAATGAAACCGGATGTGGGGTATCATATTAGGTACAAAATAAAAATAAAAATATTAAATTTGATAAAATTAAAATTTAAGTATCAAATTAAGTATTCAAACAAAGTTTAAGTATCACTTATGCCTTTTAACTCTTTTTAATTTAGTGCATGAAACCTACCATAGCAGGTAAAGATCAGCTAGATCAGCTTTGAAGCCAAGTAGACCGGCCACTAGACCAGCCACGTCACCCTTCATGCAACGTATAGACCAGCCACGTGAAAAAAACTATATGATTTTATATATTAATTTTTTTAAGCTAAATACAATGGCTGAAGAAAAAAAAATTGAATTTTTTCTCCAACACACTGATACAATATTGATTTGCTTCTCTTCCAATCCATTGTTCACTCTCCATTCCCCAAAGATACAAACCAACCCAATACAATAGTTCTTCTTTCCAGATCTTCACTCTTAATCAACATCACCATTAATTACCCAAATAAATTCAAAATCAAACCTATAAAAGTCATCTTCATCATTCTGGAGGAGCACAAAGAGTTCGACCAAAATCTACAGCCCTCCCTTCGTCGTGGACTAGGCAGTGCCGCTCATCGAGTATGACGAGCTCGACCAAACCTGCAATCACCGGTGAGGATCCCAGTCGGTCCCGGTGCGTGAGGTCCACCGCAAAGAAGCGACCTATCTGGAACAAGTTGAGGTGGCGCGTAAGGTGCGTGGAGAAACACCATCCTTCGTCATCCCATTCCCAGCTAGTGGTCAAGAGATTACACCCTTCGAATCGGTGGGCGACCGCTGTTAAGATCTACCAAATCGCATTCGAGTGTTGTTTTGGGGAGTAATGACAGTTATGGAGCGATGAATATGGAAGTGGTCTTCACATTTTTCATGTTACCTGCAATTGAATTGGGCCAAATCAATCAATGTTTTGTTCAGTTGTACGTTGTATTAAGCTAAAGAAAAAATTAATATACAAAATCATATAAGTTTTTCCATGTGGCTGGTTGACATGGCTGGTTTGCATGGCAGGTTTGCATGGCACTAAAGCTGACGTGGTTGGCCTATACATGCTATACCAGGTTACATGTATTAAATTAAAAAAAAAATGAAAGTACAAGAATCGACACGACTAAAATTTAGACAATGAGTCAACTCTATAATCCACGAAAGTTCAGAGAATCTAGAACCATTTAATCCATGTTAATTTTATTTAGGAATTATTCTTATAATCATTTGTATAACTTAGATCTAAAAGTTTTTAAAGCGTTTTTTTGTAATAAGAACACTAACAAATTAGTCAAAAAAATTTGAACTTCAGTAACTAATCAAGAACATATTTACAAAACCTTATAGTTAATTATATAGCTTAGCTCTATGTTTTTTAAGTTCATGTTTTCAATTAATGAGATAAATTGTACTTTTTCAAAATTATAGAGATGACCCTCGCGTACTTATTTAAATAGGTCAAACCCTTATACTTTTCAATTTTCTTAATTTGGTCCAACTAACATGCTATATCATGTCACTTACCTTCATGTTAGTAAATATGTCACATCACCCTTCCACGTCAACTTTGCATCCACATCAACTTTTGACCAAATTAAAAAAAAAATGAAAAGTACATGAGTTATAACTATTGAAAAATGTAGAAGAGAACCAGTTTGGAAAAGTACAAGGGTTATGAGACTAGTTTACTCAAATTTAAAAGTTGTTTAAGAGTTGTTAGTGCGATGACATTGATGATAATTTTATTTTGTTTGGTGGTGTTTGATTTTAGGGATTGTTTCAATTATTAGAAGATTTTTCCTTCCGAGTATCTGAGTTTTCTCTGTGGACTCTTTAAGATTACTAAATTGAATTTAGTTTATATGATTTTTCTATTTAGAAAATAGAGATATGCAATGGCAATGATTATACAATTTGAGTTTTTGGTCGATTTCGCAGTTCTCGTTTTGAAAATTGTCTGACCAAACCCGACCCAAATTACATTTAGATTCTAGATTGCATTTTTTGGTTTTGCATGTAAAACAGGGAGGTTCAAGTGGGTTAGCCCCACCTGATTCATAAAGCACAAAAAGAAGAAGAAGAGAGAGATATTTGACTTCTTGGCAGTATTTTCGGGTTCTTGATAGTGTTTTGAGTTTTTTTTTTCAAGATAAAATTGAAGTTAAAATGTGATTAGAGTTAGTTCATGTCATTCAAACTATAGAAGAAAGGTCAGATTTTAGAAATTAGTAGATTCTATCTAAATTGTCAATTATGTGGTTGGTTGGTCAATTAATAAAGTTGACCCTCGTGTACTTTTTTTATTAATTCTAACCCTTGTACTTTTCATTTTTTTTAATATGGTCCATGGCTGATGTGGAAGGCTGATGTGGCGTATTGTTGGCCTGTAGGTAAGTGACTTGTTGTATCAAGTCAATTGGACCAAATTAAAAAAAAAAATTGAAAAGTACAAGACCTATACTTATTTAAATAAATACATGAGAACCATCTTTATAGTTTCAAAAGATACAGGAGGTCTGACATCAATTTACCCAAAACAATTACTCAAAATCTTTAATTTTCAATAATTGAGTAAAAACAAATTTACAAAACTCATATCTTACATTCTCGAGCCAACTAACAATGACTTGATTAACACATAAATAAGTAAAGATTTTTTAACATCAACTTACATACACCTAACATGATCTACATCGTAAGATATGCACTTTGTTTTATATGACTATAGCTCTTAGAGTTGTTGGCAAAGTAAAATTAGCTATCATATATGGACTGACTGATCATATATGTTTTGTTCGTAAATATAATTTTTGTATATGTTAATTTGTATGTGCAGCAAGTTCATGATATATGTATTTATGAGTAATTGCTAAAAGTTATACATGGAGGATTGTGATTGGTTAATCTCACGTCGAAAACATAAAAGAAACTTGAAGTGAAAAACTAATATATAAGAGTTGGTTGTATAAAGTTCCACATAAGAAAAATAGAGATTTGGTGCGGTAAATATCTCTTGTATAAAACATGCATGTCTATCCTTTAATAACTAAAGTATAATAATAATTGTCATAATAATTTTCATTAGCAATTGTTACTATTTATTGAATGAAAATTTGTAACAGATGACAATTAAATTAGTAATTGTTATTAGTTATACAGTAAAAATTTGTAACGGATGAAAGTGGAAGGGACATGCAATGAGAAAATTTCAAATAATTAAACGTGATGATATGACGATATCTAATATCATCTCACCAAGTTTAACATGAATAGTATTGATGAGTTTACGAAGTCTCAACCATTGCAATTTGACTAAGACTCGCCCACTGCAATTTGGCTGAGACTCGACCATTATCCCAAATTCAACTACAAATGCAATAACTATTGAAGTAACTAACAGTAACTATTAAAGGTTAAAAACATCAATGGTACCCAAAGTTTCGGCTAGAACCCAATTTAGTACCCAAACATTAATTGTATCAGAGTTAGTACCCAAGCTTTGATTTTCAACCCAATGTATTACCTTCCGTCAACTCCCGTTAAAAAATCCATTAACTTGATGACGTGGAATGCCGGTGACCAAAAAATTCAAAATTCTAGAAAACTAAAACAAAAAAAATTCAACTCAAACCCAGGAAATTCAAAATTCCAAAACATTCAAAATTCAAAACAAATCACAACTCAATACAAAAACAACAGAAGATGTGTAAACCATATCTTTGAGTTTTAAATCTTCTTCTTTAGCACATCATGCGTGAACACCAAAAAGGGTGTGCTTTTAATTTTTAACTAATTGTGTTTTTTTAATTTAACATGGTCAACAATTCGTGAACATCAAATCGAGAGCTTCTTATACCAGCTCGAGCATGATGACAGAGTGAACCCTAACTCGGTCCTCGACTCGCCCACCTCTAGGTCGACCACAATGAGTTCAGTGACCAGTTTTAGAGGAGGTTTGGCTTGCACTGCTACGACGTAGTTTGTGAAACGGAAGCGTAACACCGTCACTATCCGGATATGTCCCGTCTCTCTCGCCGCTGATTCTCTCTGCCTTCGCCGCTGGTGTGCGTCCGACAAGTATACCAAAGTTGACCTTGTATTAATAAGACGGTGAGATCCGAATTGTCGAATCCACAAGGAATTAGAGAGAGACTCAAAGAGGGACCTTAGTGCTAGAGGGATGCTACTCTACGAAAGCAATTAAACAATCGTTGGGAGTGTCGTGTGTGCAACTGTGCACATGCAGTTGAACACAAAATGAACGGAAACAGAGTTGTAAGCTAAAAGTGAAAATAGATTGCGTACCCGGATTGGTTGATGAATACGTGATTTGGGATGTAATTGATATCCACAATTCGATGGGAAGTTTCCTTACTCAGTGTAGGTTCAATGGTCTAATTACCCAAGTTAACTCAGTTCCTTTGCACCTGCGAATTTCTCTTGGGTAGCAATAGCTCCTAAAAGCCAATTCACATAAACGAACCTAATTTGACACAATTGTTGGCGTAAGTTGCTCTAGGGTCGTAAGAACGCCGAAAAGTCAACTTACTCATTCTGTTCAATCCGCCTGAGCAAATTCATGATTAGGTAGAAGCTCAAGCTAGAAATCTGAAATGTGGTTGTACATGCCACATTAAGGCATTGCACCTACAAACCGTTGAAATTAACCATTGTATTTAAGACCTACACTAAGCAATGAACAGAAACATCCCCCATCTCCCGATGATCAACTACATCTCTATCATTTAAGGATTAGTTGGTTATAGTTGTGGTGTCACATACACAAACTAAAATCAACAACATGTTTGTATAACTTTGCATTCACAATTAATGAAAACCAAATTCAATTGAAACAAAGAACAATTACATTCGAATTCAAGTTGGAAATATCAAAGTAAATCAAACAAATATCCAACAAGCAACAAATATCTCAATTGAGCCCTAAGCTTCAATATGATCGGTACTAGCTTTCACAACCAAAACTGAAATGAGTCTACACATAAATGGAAAATGAGATGAAATGATGGGATGAGACTTGGAGGAGCTCTCTGGACTTCAATGAGATGTGGAGGAGTGTGGAAGGCAGCCTAGAACTCTGGAAATCTGAACAAAAACCAAACCCTTGAACCTTTGGCCAAACTTAATACTTAGATGCTCTGTGCAGCGGGCACTGCAGCGCCTGAGAGTGGCGCCGCGGCGTCACGAGACTCCAAGGAGATTTGACCTCTTTGAAAGGAGAAGATAGCGCGCGTTGACTGGATTTTGAATTTTGAACATTTGCTGACGTGGTGCCGGAGTGTGGAGAGATGTGGCAGCGTCATGGTGGATGACGGTGGCGCCGCGGTGCATTGGCTGGGGGCTGTGGCGCCAGTTGATAGTTGTGCTTTTTCGGTGTTGAATTTGGTGTTTCTACCTTCCAATGCATCCTAACATGTGCTTTCTGACCTGATTTATTAATAAACACTAAAACATAGATTTTTTGGCACAAAATAGGCTAAAATCATGCAAAAACCACTCAAATACACCAAAGTGCAAACTAAGCCATTCAAATCTAACACAACGTCACTTTTGAGCATTTAGCACTCTTTAAGGGCAAAAAGAGCACCAAAACAGGGCATAAAAGGACCTAATATGCATAATTTAGGGTCGGATATCTAGCACAAAAT
This sequence comes from Pelargonium cotyledonis, assembly GCA_036897625.1. Classification (NCBI taxonomy): domain Eukaryota; kingdom Viridiplantae; phylum Streptophyta; class Magnoliopsida; order Geraniales; family Geraniaceae; genus Pelargonium; species Pelargonium cotyledonis. The sequence goes on along the minus strand of JAYMTA010002098.1, from coordinate 5,806 downwards.
GCGAGTTATCAGCCGCCCCTTCCTCCCCCACAACCATCTACGTTCAAAACCATAGCCTCCAGCAAAATCCACATCACTCCACCGAGCCGATCGCGACTTGTCTTTACACCTCGCTTACTCGACGGAATCATTGGCACGACATCTCAATCTAAGGATTTGCGAGTGCAAGCTAATAGGATAGAGATGAGAAACACGTCGTCGCCGATGGAGTGGTGGACCCGGAGAATCGCGATGGACTCGGCGTTAGAGGTCTTGATCTTGAGGAGGTGGAAGCCCCATAACGGCCGAGAAGAAGGTTGTTGGAGATACACTATGACATAGTCGCCGACGATCTCGTCTGGCGACGATCCTCTACTTGGGTCCATTTTTGGGATTGTTCATTAACGTGATTCCAAGTACAGGTTTTAAAATGATAAAGCTAGGTATTCAAAAGTTTATATGCTTACGACAGGACCCAGTATTGCAAAAAGTAGGAATTCTTAATATAAATCAAATCCCCAACTCTGGATTTGAGTTGTGATTTGTTATGAATTTTGAATATTCTGAAATTTTGAATTTTTTGGATTTAGGCTGAATTTTGAATTTTTTGGAATTGAGTTGAATTTTCCGCATTTGAGTTTTCTAGGATTTTGAATTTTTCGGCAACCGGAAAATTCACCACTTAAATTTTCCGATTACCGGCGTGCCACATCATCAAGTTAACGGATTTTTTAACGGGAGTTGACGGAAGGTACTACATTGGGTTCAAAATCAAAGTTTGGATACTAACTCTGATACAATTGAACTTTGGATGCTAAATTGGATTACAGCCGAAACTTTGGGCACCATTAGTGCATTTAACCCAACTATTATGAACAGTCATTAGAATAATAATTACTTTTAATTGTAGACAGCACACTGATTTCTTTGATTCACAAAGTATTATAATTTGATTCTCTTTCCCCTTTGTATTTGACAGCTTTTATCTTTATTCTTCACAGTTGAAAGGCCATACTACTTTCTCTCTTCTTTATTCTTTTAAAATTTTCTAGATTAGTCCCTAATTTTTTCTCTGTCAAATTTGGAGACAATTTTTATTCTTAGATTTTGAGATTTGATATGTTGGATTTGAGATTGTGTGAGAGACTCATGGCAATGAACTTCAAGGTATATCTGCGTATTTTATTTTATCTTTCTTTTTCTTCTTCCATAATTTATTTTCTTTAGTCCAACATTTTACCCATCTTTGCTGTAAAAATAAAGTTGAAATGACATGGTTGACGAATTTGCTTTGTTTATCCACTGATTTGATTTTGGTTATAACTATTGACACAATACAATTTTATTAAAAAGTTGATTTTTCATATTTTTTTTTATCAGTTGAGCTATACGTCATGCAGGGAGACTCGAACCTGAGATCTTTAAGAGAATCCGAAGCGTATAACCGCTTGGCCCAACCTGCTTTGTAAGTTGATTTTTCATATTTGTTCTTAAATGTTTGATTTCTATTACATGTTTGCTTTGGAAACTAATATATATTCATGTATTGCCTCACAAATTTCAGTTTCACATAAAGAGAATGATATGGAGAAGGAAGGTAGAAGAAATAAGTGAAACACATTGTTTAAACTTTAAAGTTGTTGTACAATAAACGGATAAGAGCATGTTTGTTTAGTCTGCTGCAAAACTTTATTTCTGTAAGAAGTTGTAAGGAGCTACTCCAAAAAGTCAGTTTTGTTTGGTAAATGTCTGACTGTAAAGAACTGAAAGTTTACTGTATTGCAGAAGTATGTTTGGTAAAAAATAATTGTAAGAATGTATAAAATGTGTAAATTACTAAAATGGATATGAAGTATATGTAGAAGGGTAATTTTTTTTTTACTCAAACATAATCTTTATTAATAATAAATACTCATAAGTTTAGTTACAACCAGCAAGCTGGCATACCCAAACCAGACCAAAACATAGACATAGAAGTCCAGACTATTCCAAACCCTAAATCGTTGATCTACGAACTCAAAGAGACAACATCCGTCTCGATCAGGATGAACCGTAACAATACCCATAAAACAAAAGCAGACTACCTAAGATCCAAGCTGAATTAGCAAACCAAACTCTGGCATCCCGAGTCCTAACACAAGACCAAACATGGTCAACTCAGCAAAATAGCCCAAACCCTTAACCACACGCAATAAAAAAAACTAAACCCAGCTTAAGGGACCCTTTTCAGAACCTCACCCTACCTGCCAGTGGGTTTCCACCTCCACTGTAGTTCATGCTCCTAGACCTCATTTGTCTAAGCGGACCTTATCAGCTTAGTCTGTCGATAACTCATCCTTCCGTTCTCCCGCTCCTCCTGTTGTTCTTCTTCTTTTACCATCCATCAAAATTGTGTAATTTTTTTCCTCTTCCTCCCCCACCAGATGATAAAAGTTTGCCTAACCGATCTCCATCGAAGTCGCTCCACCAACCCACTCCTCCTAACCCCTGAGCCACTAAGCCCCAATACGGCTTCCCGATCTCCTACCGGGAGCTCGTAGCCACAAACCATACACACGTTCCTCCCCGACCTCTAGGTGTTTAATCAACTCCTTACATTGGGCGTCCCCATGTCCCATGATATCACAATAGAAACAGAAGTGTGAGAGTTTCTTGTATTTGAATGTGATCCAGGACCACGTACTACCTACCGGTTTCACCCTCCAACACCTTTTATTCGCATATACGAGGTCTTATTCTTAGTGAAATTACACGGATCTATCTCCATGTACTTGCTGATATAGTCACTTACACTTCGACAAACCCTCTCAATACGAAATCCCTCAGGGAGATCATGCAATTGGACCCATAAACTTAGTTCAAATAGTTCTACCTTTGCTGGAATATCCCCTGGTTTCAACCACTTGCAAATCAATGCATGATGATTGAACGTCCATGACCCTCCCTCTACCACCCTTTTCGCGTCTGACTCTTGGTAAAACTCAAAGATAAACCTTTGCTCCAACTCAAAGATCTTTCCGTCCAATTTTTTCGTTATATTTAACATAATATTCCAATAAATGAGTCATGTGCCTAACATATGACCATTTTTTTAAAATTCTAAATATAGTCTCTATTCTACCCTTCTTCTTCGTACTCTTGCCCGAATCTTCACACTCTCACCAGAAAATTCAAAGTCTCGCCGAAAAAATCATACACTAACCTAAAACCTCATAAACTTGCCGTAAAATTCAAACACTCGCCGAATCTAAAAAACTCGCCGGAAATTGAAAAAAAAATTACCAACCCCTAAATTATAGAACATCGACGAGGTTAACTCCGACGAGATTAGATCTATCCAGATCTGACAAATTGTAAACTAAATAAAATGTTCTAGGAGCAAAACCACATGGATCAATAACCCAACATATGAGAAAGCCATGAAATGCCTTACAAAGTTTGAAAATTCATTAACTTCTCAAGCTCTCTAGGCACTGCTCTTGAGAATTGGTTTGCTTCAAGGTTCTTGGTGAAAATTATCCAATGAGATTGGTACAATGAATGTGACCCTTCATTCTTTAGTAATCTCGACGGTCAACTCCGTTGAGGTCAGATCTATACAGATTTGACTTGGTGAACTCAATGGTTGATCAACAGCAACGAAGACAGCCATGATCGCCATGAAGCTTTGAGGTGATGCATATCTGTCACCAGAAGGCCAAGATCTAGAACGGTAACTATCAGTGACCTCTGTCACCGATCTCGCCGAACCAGATTGTGCCACCATCGTGGTCATCGTCTGTCGTCGGATTTAGAGCTTGGAGAGAAATCGAAGATCAGAGTTGTAGAGGTCAGGCAATCGTGCGTGAGCCTGGCTGTCGGCCGTGAGCCTTGCCGAGATATGTATGAGTTTTTGAAGAGTATTTTGGTCATTTGTATACATTAGATGGAGATCAAGATGGAATTTTGGATGAAAATAAGTTTGATATACTTTAGGGTAGCCAGTAGTTAGTTTCGATACTTGAGGGTAGTCAACATTAAAATGTGTATAGTTCAGTGGTGGTATTTGTAATTTTCTTCAAAAATAAAGATATCATGTATTAATGATGCATTATATTATATTTTATTGTATTGTATTACACTTCAGTGGTCCCCAAATAATTTTGATGAATCTTCTTCACCGGTTGTCATTTTGTGATAATTTTGATTAGAAATAATGGACATAAAGAAACTTTATTATTAGTATTATTTATTAATTATTCGAACATGAAACAACAGTTCAATGTATTAGCATTTAAAGCAACATCTGCAAAGATTCGGGTCTAGACAATATCCCCTACTCGAAACCCTGAAAGGAAAGTTGAGTTTGCAAAATTCATCTCACTTTTTCGTCTCGCAAGGTTGAGGGTGATTCCCCTCGCACCATGTCCATGACTATTCAATACTCTCTTGTTTTCCTGCAATCAATCCAAAAATCATATACTTATTATTTTTGGTAGTTTGTCTTGTCAAATTTTCAGCCATATTAGATAGGAACAAAAAATTTGCGCTTTTTTTTTTGCATGAAAGTGAAAACCCGTCCTTATTTGTTGCTTTAAACCTAAAACTCAAACTCCATTTAGGCTTGAGCACATCGAGTTGCAAAAGATTTGGCTCGAGCTCGGCTCATTTACTAAACGAACTTAAATTGAGACTCAAGTTCGGCTCTAGCTCGATTGTTATGAGATTCAGCCGAATATTTAGCGAGCCTAGGCCAAATATTTGGTGAGCAGAGCTCTAGCGGCTCGTTTACACCCCTAAAAACCAGTATATGTAAAAATGGAGATATATATTACCGTGTGCAGATGCAATGAGGATAACAAGTGAAAATATCAACAAAATTGAAAGGATCTTCATGATAAACACTCTTTTAATCAAAAGTTTAGTTAAGAACAATTGAATGGTGGGGAATTGTGTGTTATGTTGTTAAATTACTAGTTTATTGGAACGGGTTTGATAACCCGATTACAAGAATTTAGAGTGAGAAGAGAAAAGAATAAGAATACTGCAATTTATTGAGAGAATAACATTATAGTGATAAAGAAAACTAGTCCGAGATGGACTAATCAAAAGACGGGAAGGGACTGATAGACATAGAAGAGGGTAGAAGGGTATGGCCAAGCCAATTACATAATTCAACACACCTATCACTATTGCTAGCGGCTTATTTAGAAGCTCTAAATCTATTCAAACTAATACTGATAAGCCCAAATATGCAGTTAAGATATCTCTTTAAAATTCTAATCCAAATCACTAACTAATTAATGTCTATCTATCTAATACTTTGACAATGGTTCGTACCATTTATTTATAGGTAAAATTGGGATGGTGATGAACTAAATTTTCACATTTTCCACCCACGATTTCAAATAAAAGGAAAAGTACCCATCACAAATTAATACATGTAATTTTGAACAGAAGAGATAATATATTACTAACTCAATTCCGCATGTAAAAGTGAGAAAATAAACTCAAATCCGTCGTTTTAATTCTAATTGTATATTGAAATATTCAAATTTTTGAATTTTTTATTTATAAAAAATAAAATATTACATTTTATCAGTTAAAATTATTTATTGAGAGGAGTTGAAATTACTTACTTTTTTTTTTGAAAGAAATCATAGGTTTCTCAATGACTCACAACGCGGCACGTGGCAGGTCCGGAATAGTCGGGACGTGTGATTAAGTCCCGTAGAGCTGAACCTTCAACAAGTTGGCCCTCTAGCGAGCTACCTCCAGCGAGCTAGACCTCAAGCAAGCTACCTCTAGCGAGCTACCTCCAGCGACCTAGACCTCTAGCGAACTATCT
>JAYMTA010002097.1:0-17556 GCA_036897625.1 Pelargonium cotyledonis | reverse complement strand
TGTAGCTTCTTGATGTGCTCTTTACATGTTTTTCGAGGAGAAATGGTCGGACAAGTTCCTAAACTTTCAAAAAATTACCGACTTAGTCATTGAACTTTGAGTTTTGGGGGCAATATAGTCCATGTTTCAAAAAATTACCGACTTAGTCACTGAACTTTGACTGACGTCAGAGACTATATTGACTCCAAATTTTAAAGTTTGTTGTATCAAGTGACTTTATGAAAGTTCAGGGATCTATATGGCCATTTCGTCCTTTGGTTTCATTGACTAACTTGTTTTTGATCGATAAAATATCCAGGTTCTTCGACAAGGCTGCTGTGGACACTGAAAACGACCAGGCAAAAGGCTACGCAAACCCGTGGGAGCTCTGCACCGTGACACAAGTCGAGGAGCTCAAGTCCATTATCCGCCTGCTACCCATATGGGCGTCCGGCATAGTCTTCGCAGCAGTCTACAGCCAAATGAGCACAATGTATGTGTTACAAGGCAACACAATGGACCAACACATGGGTCCTAACTTCAAGATCCCATCAGCTTCCCTCTCGCTCTTCGACACTCTCAGTGTCATCTTCTGGGCGCCAGTCTACGATCAATTCATTATCCCACTCGCAAGAAGATTCACCGGCCACCAGAGGGGCTTCACGCAGCTCCAACGAATGGGGATAGGCCTTGTCATTTCCACCTTCGCCATGCTCGCTGCAGGCCTTTTGGAGGTAATTAGGCTCGACATTGTGAGGAAGAACAATTACTATGATCTTGAGTACATTCCCATGTCGATTTTCTGGCAAGTCCCGCAATATTTTCTTGTTGGATGCGCGGAGGTTTTCACTTTTATAGGACAGTTGGAGTTTTTCTATGACCAGGCGCCGGATGCTATGCGAAGCTTGTGCTCAGCTTTGTCACTCTCAACGGTTGCATTGGGAAATTACTTGAGTACTGTGCTTGTGAATGCTGTGGCTTATTTCACTACAAGAAATGGAAAGCCTGGATGGATCCCGGATAATCTGAACCGGGGACACTTGGACTATTTCTATTGGCTCTTGGCGCTTCTCAGCTTCCTGAATTTCTTCGTGTATCTGTGGATCGCGAAGTGTTATACATACAAGAAGGTGCAAGCTCACTGATACTGGAAATGGATGTTGGTTTTAGATTATCATTTCTGTGTTTTGGTTCAGTCTTGTTGGTTGTGTTTTGTGTTTTTTTTTTCTTCTTCAAGTTTGGTGGTTGTTTTGTTTCTGGTGGCTAGGAAGTGGTAGGAAGTTGTAAATATATTTTTACATGGGCTATAGTTTTAGATTCTTTCTGCTGGAAATTTCATGTAGTTGACTCCAAAGTTGTTTACAAAATGCTTGAAATTCGATCTGAAATGGTAACAAGATGCTCGAAATTCAATCTGAATTGGAAAACCGATTGTTTGTCTGCAAATTCTAGAAAGATGAGTGTAAACCAGTTTCTAAAGTTGTCGAACCACGCACATATCTTTATGTGCTCGATTTATTTTATCATGTTTATCCTTTTATTCCATTAACGCTGCGAGCAACGCCTTTCGCAAGTAAAAAATGAAAACAAAACTACATGATCTCAATACATTTTCATAAATTCAATATCACCATTGTTACAAGTGTTGCTCAACATGGATAATGCAACACAGTGAAAGGTTCATAGTACTTCCTGCTACAAATACAAAACCTCTCTCTCACACATGCACACATTCAAGCTTCCTTTAGGCCTCAACCACAATCCCTTTTCTACACAAGAAACTTGCCAAAACCAAGACTCTCTCCCACCGTTTTCGCCCTTTGCAGCAATTTTCTGACTGCAATTCCAATTTAGCATAGTTTGGAGATCAAATTATGAACTACTCAAGAAAATCGTAGTGATTAGGAAAAGAAACAGATCAAAAACCAGGAGGGGGAACATTTACCTAATATTAGTTCGGCTGCTAGCTACTGCGATACCTGATTCTTACATCTCTGCATTGCCACTTTTGGGAAAAGTTACCGTTAATCTATGCACAAAATATGTTATCATAGATAGAGACAACAGAAAGGGAAAGGAATGAGAAAGAGAAGTAAAGTACTATATTTTCATGGGGTTTATTGAATTTAGGGTAATTACGGATTACTACTTGGCTATGATGTCCTAAACAGATACCTACAAATTTCGATTTTCATGACATTTCAACCCCTTCAATTCAACCAATCCATTCTAGCCAGCTTTTTTTCCATTTTTACTTTCTTGGGCTAGCCGGAATTACTATGAAAGAATATGGCATGACTCATAACCCCAAAAATAAACTTACAAGTTGGGTTATATACATCAAGCTCCTTTAGTTTTGCATCATGAAAATCTGATCCGGGTGATATCACTACAATCACCAAGACCCAGTAACTGAGTTACTACCATGATGCTTTATTTTGAATTAAGTATAGCTTGATTCAAGTGAAGTCTAGCGACTTGGGTTTGATACATCAAGCTATATTAGTTGTGCATCATAAGAATATGTTCTAGGTGATACAACTACAATCACCGAGACCCATGTAGCAGAGCTACAACTATGATGCTTCATTTGAATGAAATATGGCGTGATTTAATAGTCCCAAGTGAAGTCTAGCGACTTGGGGTTGATATATCAAGCTACATTAGTTTTGCATCATGTGAATATGTTCTAGGTGATACCACTACAATCACCAAGACCCATGTCACAGAGTTACTACTATGATGCTTCATTTGAATGAAATATGGCATGATTAATAGTCCCAAGTGAAGACTTGGGTTTGATATGTCAAGCTACATTAGTTTGGCATCATAAGAATATGTTCTTGGTGATACCACTACTACAATCATGAGATTCATGTAACAGAGTTACATCTACGATGCTTCATTTGAATGAGAAATATAACATGATTCAACAGTCTCAAGTCAAGCAACTTGGGTTTGATGCATCAAGCTACTTTGTTTTACATCATGAAAACTGATTTTAGTAATATCAACAGAATCCATACCAGAAATGACATGGTTGGGGCAGCCCAAGATCATCCAGTATGGTAAAACCTATACTAGTGTTTCATGATATCCAATTCCCAACAGATGATGGACAATGAATAAAAGCTATTTTCAAAAGCAGCAAGCAATTATGGTTTGAGGTAAGAGCTTTAAAATATAAATAAAAGCAAGCAAGAGTGTAAGCTTCATCTACCTTCCCACTCTCTGGTAACCCTTTGATTCAAATGTTTAAAACTATCAACATTACGATAACCTTCCTTCCCTGTTAATTCCGACAACTCCAATGACTACTCGAATTTCCTTTCCCGACAATATCCATTAACCACATCTAATGACAGCCCACGCTCTACCATCTCCTAATAATTTCTTTAGACCTCATCAACATCCCAACAGGCGCGATCCATGTATCAAAGTACTATTTTTCATCCAATTCCACATCTCTAAGCTCTTGCTGAACTTCCAACCCTTGCACAACATTAAATGATAAAACATTGTAAGTAACTATATTTAGGTTAAACCCAAGACCACTCCAACAACCTCACCCGAATCTCATTAGCACTCAAACAAACCAGCTTCCTACAATGAAACGCCATCAACTAACATGCTATAACACATCACATCGGGTGCCATTCCTCTCTCAAACATTTCGTCAGTGCACCCACCAAGTCCCCACCTTTCTGGCTTTCTCCATGGCACTGATCGAAGTGCTACAACCAAACACATCAGAGCTCCAAACCCTTCTCCCACAACCCATCCAACAACCTCCTCTCCTCCCAAAACTGCTACTTCTTACCCTAAATCCGAATCAAAATACCGAATGTCTGAAAATTCAACGGCAAGCCCACCTTCTAAAAAAACGACTCAGCTCAGTCCCATAAGTTAGATTCAATAAAAACATTCAGGAGCGATTTCTATGATCTGATACCTGATTCTGATTCGCACCGAAAAAAATCTTCTCCATTCGTTGAAAAAAGTTGCGAGCTTTACTGTCGGAGCTACGTCTTCTGGGAACTCGCATTTCTGGGTTATTACGTGTTCAACGAATAGAACAACATGGTCGGAGAAGAGCTTCGATTCGACGACGACGCGTCGGCGGAGGTTGTGGATGAGTGCAGACTGTACAGTGGCCGAGTGGGAGTAACTCAGCTGGCGATTCACTGAGTCGAAAAGATCGAGTGAGTGCTGAGCGGAGGCTTTTGGTTGGATCGAGGAGAGCAAGAAAATCGATTCGGAGAAAGCGATTTAGGGTTCACCACCAGTGGCTGCTGCGACTGCGACCTTGTGGGTTGCTCTGTTACGATGGTACGGAACAGGTTAACTTGAAACGCACGACGTCGTTTCGAAGTTCCCGCCATTTCTAAAAACAACCTTATATAAACCATCCGCCACTTTTATGGGTTCAACCAAAAGTGATGGGTCAAACTTGTTTAAAAACAAGGACTCCGTAAATGTTAACGTGACGCCTAAAAATGATTTACAACCGCTTAAATAAATTTAATTAATAAAAAATAGAGTTAAAATTTTCTCAATGTTTTACTTTTTCATTCACCGAAAAGTTATCGAAGTGTCACTGAAAAAATAAATACATCAAATCAAACCACCAAACATAATTTTTTTATAAATTAAAGATATATTTATATTACTCTTGAAAATTTTCATTAGATCGACTAAAAATTGACAGGAAATGACAAAATTACATATTTTAAACTCTTTTTTTATCTTGACTGTAAATAGTCATTTTTAAATCATATAACTTCATTATTTTTCAAAATTAAACACATAACCTTGTTCATCTTGAAAAATAGCTTGAAATTATGTCAAAAATCACTCAAATTGAAGCTCATAATACAAACTATGCATTTTTTCTTCGTTTTTATATATTTAATATGATCTGTAAATGTTTTATTTAGTTAATAAAACTTTATATTTTTCAAGTTTTAAATCCATAATAATATTTCTCTTGAAAAATTACGTGAAATCAAAACAAAGATTAATCAAAATGTAGATTTAAGGTAAAAGTTATGATTTTTTTTTCTCATTTTCCATTTTTTTGATTCCAACTACATTCATTTGAAGTTTGAACTGAAATTGATGGCGAATTGGCCATTTGGCCCATAAAATTGACGGAGTTTGTGATTTTTTGTTAGATTTAACTTTTGACATTATTAATAAAAATGTAAGGTAGTTAGTTGTCAATTTTTAAAACATATGGTGATCATGTGTTTTTAGCCCCAAACACAGTGTGGTTTACTGTAATTACCCCATATTAAAACAACATGTGCAGAAGGCGGTTGCAAATAAGAGGAATGTGGCTTGGAAGGTGGTGATTTGGCAAGCGTTATTGGATCAACTTTCAAATTTGATGTCAATCAGATGACATACATGATGATGGCGAGAGATGGTTGGCAGAGCACTCCACGTCGTCAGCTTAAACCTCAAGTGCAATCGTTGTCAGTTGCTCGTGTTCTTCAGGTTGAATGAGAGGATTACAATGTCTTCAACTTAAACATTTAGACTGATGAGGATGATTCTAGTGCTTTTGGTTTGATTATTGTGATATGTTAATCATTGTGGTTCATGTCAATTTTCTATTTTCATGATGGTTTGCAAACCGAGTAGCCCACGAGTTAAGTCATCGATCTTTTTATCATGCCTGTTTAGATGATTTGATTTTCTAACCCCAAATTTTATATCATCTTTATCGTCTTCTCATTTAAAATAATAAAAAATATCTTTTAAAAAACATGTGATTGTTGTAAAATCAAGCCCATGGGCATAGGCCCAACAAAACACTTGTTTACAAACCCAACTCAAAACCTATATGTGTGTTAAAAGATTATATTTCCTAATTGAAGTCTATAATAGGATGGTACCTCTAGGGTTTTGGTTTCCTTATTAGAGTAATAAGAAGACTCTTCTAGGGTTCCTCATAAATCTTAGCCTCCCCAACCTTTCCTATCTATATCATTAACCTTTGTTTGACTTATTCAACTAAATATTGGTGGAGAAGAGCAAAAGATTCTTGCCACAAAGGTATACTAATTAGTTTCTTCCATAATATTTAGATCTATAGATATTTCAAGAATAAGTTAATTGAAAAAACAATTGATGAGAAGGTGATGTTTGTGTTTTCTATGTATATTTTTGTAAGGAAAATTTAGAAGAATTTGAAAATTTTATTTCATGAATCCGAGTCATATTCAATCATTAAATAACGTTCGCGGTTATATTTGATTTGTTCATCTGAATTTGTTTTCTCATCGTTACTTTTCAAATTCACACACAACTTTTTTTCTTCTTATTTACAATTTTACCTATCGTCAATTATTGGCGAACATTGAACCAATTCAGCGAGAGTACAATCATGACATCTCATTAATTATATATATTTCTTGAATTTGATGTCAATTGAGACTACGATATTCATGTTTATCTCTTCATTTAATCTAATATTATTTGTATTTGTATTTTCTATAATATTTTTTAGGTTTAGAAACAAGTAATTTCATACACTTCTATCATCGTCTAATGGGAGTCGAACATTGAATCGATTCAATAGAATAATAATAATGACATGTCATTAATTATAAATATTTTGTTTGAAGTTTTGAACGATATACGAGGGAGAGATATTCATGTTAATCTGTTCGTTGAATATGTACTCTTCCGTCTCCACAACACCTTTGAGATTCATAGAAACAATTAATTTAGTGGCGTTTGTATTTATCTCTTCAGTGCATATGTATTCTCCATAGTACCTTCCAGATCCATAGATATTAGTAAATTTTTCAATCTTCTTATTTTTCATTTTACCCCTTTCTCGATAAGAGCAAACATCGAGCCGATTTTTCTTGTTTCCAATTTTACCCTTTTCTTGATAAGAGTGAACACCAAACCAATTCAATAAAGCACAACCACCACACCTAGTTGATTACCAATACTATTATTTTGACCGATATCCGAGTCTCAGTCCATAACTCTTTAACCCGAACTTTTTACCTCCCCTTGTGTTGTGTGGGTATATATATAATATATGTATATACCCTCTCCTTTCTTTTATCTTGTACCTCTAAAAAGAAACTGAAGAAAACAGTCTCATATTTGGTTGGGGAAGAGACCAAACGGGTCAGGGTCCGAACCCGTCTTCTCCGAGGAGCCACACGCCACTGCAACTCCGTTCGCGGCATAGCCGTTAAACTCTCGAAGCTCCACTCTCTTCTCCTTCCATTCCTCTCCGCCGCAGCTCCGCCGATTGGTCGGTCTCCGAGGTGAGTCTTCTCTCTGTCGCGTTCCGGTACTGTTGCGAGCACGCGGCGACACTGCGATTGCGAATCCATGATCTACATGTCAATGCAAGTTACTTTACTGATTTGCTTCGCTTGCTTCTAGGGTTTCGGTTTCGAAACGAGTGATCTAGCAGTTGATAACTTTTGGCTGTGCTTCTGAGCTTTTGAGTCCTGTACAGTTGCAGCTTGAAAAGCAACAAGCAGACCTAAACAACAGTAGATCTTGTAGGTTGGACTGTTTTTTTCTTTTTGGTTACTTTTTTTAGCTGAGTTTTAGAGTAATAAACTTAAGTAAGAGATCATGAGTTGGAGCATTTTTTTAGAGAGATCTGACACTGTTCATCAATGGATTAGACTTGAGATTGAGGTACCAAAAAAGGTAAAGTTGCAAGACTGAGCCAAACCAATAAGAGTCTCACAACTCATTACTTATCGCTCATATCCGCTCCAACGAATGCCCCTCCGGATCTACGAGGTTTTAGGAGCGGCCAAGTCTTAGCAAATAACTCTGTGGTTGAGACTCATTTCTCTACTTTGAAGAGATTGAGAATAAGCTACTTTGGTTTTTTCCTTTGTAGATTAGGATATATACGCCTGCTAGGGTATTTCCTTTTAGTAGCTCACCTGTATGCTAAGTGACAAATCAAATACATTGTTCGATTATCATTAGTTGATTTCACGCCGTTAGAACTCAATCATAGTAATTATTGCCTTCCGTACCAAAATGAGTGTCCTGGTTGTCATTTTGTCCAAAATTCAGTGTCATTTCTATAAAGAATGAAATACCAATACTATCTCTATAATAGTTTAGCTAGTGTCCCTTGATTTTTTTTTATCACACACGTTCATGAGGATACAAGAGGAAATATAACGCTAACTAATTTTTCCTTAAACTTTCACAAAATGGAAACCAAGAAAATCATTTTGAGATGGATGAAGTATTTGATTTGATTTTGTTTAATAAAGTGTGTGTGATTGATATGTTAATTGATTGCGGTGATATTGTTTCTTTAGTGAGAAAATAAATGAAGATATTTTCATTAAAAGTCTCTTGACCTAGTTAGGCATCTAGAAAAATGCATAGAAGATCAAGGGACTTGAGCCATATGGCTTCAATTTTTGTTAAGAAAGAGTATTTATGTAAGTGATATGTTGATTTATTGTGTTGTCATTTTTTTAATGGGAGGAAATAAACTAAGCTTTTCACATTAAGAAGTTCACAACTTCCGCCTAGTTAGGTCTTAAAAAGAAGACATACACTAGAAGGTCCTCTTTCTCTCTATCCTCGCCACTTAAGCACTATGGTTAGAGTTACCGTTAATGCTTTTCCATTGTGTAGGTTGTGACATGGGTTTCTTTGTTTATGTTTGAACCCTTTTAAGGGGCCACAAGATTCAACAACGCATTCCTATTTCTCATCCCTAATGGTAAGGAATGGGATTACTATTTCTAAATGGTTATTATCCCTCAAAACATAAGACAATATTGCATGCAAGTAAACACAAAGTAGGGCACAAGATAATCCTAACACTACCTTAATGTAAATTGTGCAAGTTATGGTTTGCAACTTATTGATTTTAGCTGGGCTATTACTTCCATGGTGGTTATGGTTTTTAATATTTACAATGACATGACTAACGGTGAGACCTTTTGATTTCAGGGTTGGTTACGAGCATTTTATGATGGGATTATCTAGAGTTCGAAGTGATTCTGACAAGCAGGGTAAAAATCAAATACCTCATACGCCTAATGGAAACAAGCTTGGTGTGCAAAAATCCATTTTCGGTGCATCTTCTGATTTTGACATGCTAGTGTGGCTAAGAGGAGCTGCCTTGGATCCATGTTGTCCCCAAACATCACATAATTCACAAAAAGTACATAATCAAGCCATTAAAACGTGGAAGTTTTTGCTTATGAATAATGACGAGTGCCCCCGGGTAATTCATGACTAACTTTATTTCTCTTTTTGTTACCTCTTCATATTTTTCTTGAACTTGTTGATATATATATTATTGATTGTTTCACTAATTTGTACATAGATAAATTGATGCATATTGTAGGCACAAAATACAAATGCTTACCCCATCTTTGTGTTGTAAACTAGAAAGTGTGGTCAAATGTCGTAACATTTGTTTAATCATTTATGAGTCACACTTCTCTAATTACTAGATATTAAACTTACCTTGGTTTGCCCTCGTGTTCTCCTGAGTTGATTGGCTCTTATTGCCTAGAAGGATGGATAGAGTTGTCATTCATCATTAAGTATGGTTTGGATGTTGGAACAATCAATGGTTCCTTCATGTTCCACACTTCAGTGAAAAGGGGGTTAGAAGATGGCTAAATGGTTGTATTTATGATTTTACTTAAGAAAGTTAGTCATTCGTTCTCACATCCTTTCAATTTGGGAGGATGCCGATTACTGAGGCTTGAAGGATGTATGGTTATCTCTTTCACTATCCCTATCACATATAGGGTAGATTGCATCCTAAACCCATTCTTCCTCATCCACCAAATACGACTCTAAGGTTACGTGGTGTAAATGAAATGAAACGGAATGAGTATGCTTCTCTAATTTTTCAAACTTGGAACGGTCATTTTAGGTTGTGTTTTGTACTTAATCATAATAAATTTTAGGGCACATTGAGTTATGGAAAAAAGTTTTCATTTTCTGTTTTCGTTTTTTGTATTTTGTTCTCTATGGAAAATTAGAAAACCTGTTTAGTTGAAATGTTTTCGAAAAAATTCAATTTTCCGCTTTCTGCGTTCATTTTTCAATTTCATGCATGAACATATGTATTTCTTTTTTTCTAATTACATAAATATATACATTCACGAATCGGATTTATACATACACACGCGCACATATATGTATATATACATATACACATTCAAAACTAGTTGTGACGATTCAAATTTTGGATCGTGTTTGAATTTATGTTTCTGAATTCGGATTTATAAACATAAATTCGAATGCGATTCGAAAGAAGGTCGGATTAGATGTAATCGAATTTTGAACTTTAGTTATATATATGTTCACAGCTAAATGTGACAATTCGAATTTCGTATCGGATTCAGATTTATACATACACACACGTTTAAAACTAGTTGAGACAAATCGAAATTAGCTATTTATTTAAGTTTCAGTTTTTCGCAAATAAAAAAAGAAGTTACTTTCATATTAAATTATTTTGATTCAATTTATCATTTACATTATGAATTCAATATATATATATATATATAATTGTATGTATATGACACATTTAAAAATTTCAGCATAATCAGATTCATATTGAGTTCATGTTCACTAATTCAACACGTTAAATTATCAGATTGTGTTCGTGTCAAATTTCTAGTGCCCGCGAGTTTGGATCCAAGTTGAAAAAAAAGGTAGTTATACAGGGTTATGAAGTCATAGGATGGGTATAGCAAATATGAGAATACTGAGGTGGATGTGTGGTGAAATGATAAGATTTAAAATTAGATTATTTGAGGAAGAGTTGGAATGACATCAATTGAAGAAGAGATGTGGAAAAGCCACTAAAGGTGGTTTAAACATGTAGAACGTAAGGAGATTAGTGACCCCAGCCCACGAGAAAGGTGGAAGAATTCAAATAGGAGAAACTAGAAAGGGTAGGGATACAAGTAGCGAAGAAAGAATGATAACGCTTGATTTATTAGAGAATATATCATTGACATGTAGAGCGTAAGGAGATTAGTGACCCCACGAGAAAGGTGGAAGAATTCAAATAGGAGAAACTAGAAGGGCTTGGGATACAAGTAGCAAAGAAAGATATGATAACACTTGATTTAATAGAGAAGATATCATTGGATTGGATGAAATGGAGGAGAAAAATATGAGTAGAGGATTCCGAAGAGTTACGCTGAAAGATTCATGTAGCCGACCCCAATATTCTTTGTTAAATGACTTGGTTGTTGTCATCTAGTTTCCAACGTGTTTTAGAGAGTGCAAAGCACATATGTATAGATAAGTATTCTTCTTGCTTAAGAAAAAATATATCCTCAGTTTTCTAAAATGAATAAAAAAAATTGTTTTCCTAGCTTCAACTTTTGTACAAGAAATTTATGTCTCTATCCTTTTGTCACTCCATATGAAGTTTGTGGCTGTAATGCACATTTACAAGCAAGTTCTTTGTACTATTTTGAGTTCAAATGTTCCTTAACATGGACTTTGTTTCAATCCTAAAAGAACAACTTTTCTCTCCTTATTTTGTTCAGAGAAAACGGAAACTTGAGCTGTATCTAAAAGACAGTAACCACGCGGCTTCTTCTAAATCTTCTGTAGAGAAATCTAATAATCAAAATGCCAAGAAGGTGCCTAGCATCTCTTCCGTTTCACATACACTCAATTCATTTGATGGCACCACTACTTTTAACCAGTCAATTATCAGTGGTTCACTCAGTTCGCGTGGTATGATGATAATAGAGGATAATTTTCAAGGGAAGCAGGTGACTTCCAATCTTACCTTTTCGGATAAGTCTAGGATTTGCTGTCTTTCCGGTACGAGTTTTTCTACTTTAGCTGAAACAGACGTTTTAGTACATGGTTCAAACTCATCAAGTCCAGAAAACCCAATAGTTCTGGATGGACCTTCAGTAGATCTTGATGATTCAGTTCATGATCCGGATTCATTGAGTTCAGGGATTTACATGACACCTCAACAAGCAGTTGAATTGTTAATCACCACCGGTGAGTGTCCTCCAAGACCAGTTGTTCCAGTTGGGCCTCGATTTCAGGCCGAACTTCCGGAGTGGGGTGGTTCGACCACCAAGAAAATCACCAACGGCGGTGACGGTGATTCAGAAAATTTGAGGTGGTTTGGAACCCAAAGTTGGCCCACAAAAGGCGCAAGCACGCATAATACTAATCTGAAAGCAGTTGGAGCAGGAAGACCAGACACGTGCTTGTGCATCTCTCCTGGATCTGTTGAATGCATCAAGCTTCACGTTAGTCAAGCAAGGCGCCTTTTGCAGGCTGATCTTGGTTCTGCTTTTCTGAGCTGGAAGTTTAATGAGATGGGGGAAGATGTCTCGAAATCATGGACATTGAAGGAACAAGAGAAATTTGAATCTCTTGTAAAGACAAATCCGCTGACGAATGGAGAAGATTTTTGGGAGTATGCCGTGGAAATTTTTCCATCCAAATCCAAAAAGACCCTTCTGAAGTATTACTACAATGTCTTTATCCCTCGACGAATGAGCACAGAGACGAGGTCATCCAAGGAGCAAGTTGAAAGCGACGAAGACCAGGTCGATGACAATGACGACGACGAGGAGGCTGAGGAAGGAGGAGGGCACAACAGAGTACAAAGACTTCTGAAATGTTGTAAATGATAGAGGTAGTTGTGAAGATGTGGCATTTTTAGTGGCACGAGGTTAACTTCATCTTAGGCCGTTTTCCCATGAATTGCTTGAGAAGTTAACTGTTCTCTGCCCACAGTTTTGTTTTCAGGTTCTGAAACATTCAGGAGAGAGCGCATCGACAGAACTTGCAATTCTCGCAGAGTTGTTACAGTGAGTTCTGTTCCCTGAATTGTTTCTTTTGTAGTCCTATTGTTCTTTAAATCTATTCGATATTGATTTTGTGCAAGAGCATGACATCTTGACCTTATTGAACTATTTAGTATTATGTGAAAAAAGCTGCTTAGAAAAGTTTGGTGTTTCACAAGAATGAGATTTTGATTGGTTGCAAATTTTGGGTGTTGTAGACTAGGTGTTGTGAATATTGCGATTTGGTTTTGTTTTGCTTTTAGGTCGTTTATTGACCAATGTCGAAACCTACATAGGGAAAGGATAGGTTTTAACAAATTTACTAAAGATAGACGCAACATTACACGTTTGCGCTTCTACAATGAATTACGGTATCATGCTTAATTCTCGAGTTAAATTCATTTTCGAAAGAGGTTGGCCTTCTCTCATGCTACGACCCTCTTCATGCTGAGCGGGGGGACGTGGGATTCATGGATAGAGGAATGCGACGGTCTTACTTGATATCTCCCTTTACTCCGCACGAAGTTTTATTCTTGCTATTAAATCTTATTTGATTTTGGAGAAGTTACTTTAGACTGCATCTTGTCTCTCATGTTCTCGTGTTTTAAAGATATTGTTAATTTATGCATAATTTATCATGATAGGAAAACAGACATTTAGTTTGCGGCAATTTTTTTATACAGAGAAAATGAGCATTCATTTTGAATCAGAGAGTCTCACTACTTGTTCGAGTTGACGAATTACATTTTTGTTTTGTAAACTTCGCCGAACAAGAGATCTAAAGTGGCATGTAGTGTTACCAAACAAGCACTTAGAAAGTTTTAAAATTTGACAAATGAACTTAAAATAACCTTAAAACAAATAATAATTAGGACCACTTTCACTATCCACAATGTCACAAGTCTCAACTTGATATTGGCTTTGGGCTATGAGCCTCTTCATCTCCACTTTCCTCTATTATGACCATGGATTAGAGAATTATAGCAATCTAGAGGAGAAGCAGGTTGGGATGTTTTTATAATCATAGATAGCTTTTGACTTAAGAGGCAAATATGTTTGTTGTTCATCATCATCATCATCACAATCATGCTGCTTTTGAATACATAATCTTGTTAATCTTGTTGATCTTTTTGGTTTTTCTTGACCCCAAAAAACACAAATCTCAGTCACATAAACTATGGTGTCTGATTGTAATCATGTTTTGATTGACCACTAAAACCGAAAAAGAAAACATATGTGGTCACTCCCTTCATGAATAGTAGTTTTTGCTACAACTAGTTTCAATTATTTAATGCTACACAACATTTCACCTTTGTTTATGTACCTTAAAGGATCTAAAACTAGTCAAACATATTGGGTGTCACTTCTTTTGGCGTGCAATGTTGCTCTCTTGTGGTATTTATGGCTACAAGTTTCAATGAGACAAGTATTCAACCCGATTCGTGGTCCATACAACCCATTTCATGGTCCATCTAAGACGATCTGCGGTTCAAACACAACAGTCCATGCTCCAACTGAAGCGACCAATTTCAAGTTCAACATATTTTGAGTATTCAACTCATATTTAAAAAGTTCTCTCATGAGTAGATTTATTTGTGCTATCGAACGCCAACAAGATACTGTTTTTTCGCCAACATCAATATCGCTTATCGAATTTAACTGGCCTCTTAATTAGTTAAAGACCGAAATAACTCACCGTTTAAAACTCCTGTCATATCAATCAAAACTTCTTTTTTATCAGCGGCGGGACATCATTCTCAGAGTAACAATGTTTCTCATTCCCTAAAGAGAGCGTCACACTAAACCCTACTTCACAGATTTCACCCTATACTGTCGACAAGGAGATTCAAACTCGAGACCTCACTTATCAGTTCAATCCAGTTTTTAAAACATTATATTACCATAAGAGTGAAAATATCAAATTTGAAGAGAAAATGGAGTTTATGAATGAAAGTTTAGATTCCAAGAAAGAAGAAAAGCATAGAAATGTGATGTGTATGAAGACAATAAGTGAGAGGAAATGGTTGAGAAATGCATGAAACAATTAAATAAACAAACACACACGACCGCCCATTTAAACACACTGACATGAAACATACCATCATTCTATCATTTTTCCGAAATGATATGAACCCCATGTTCCTTCCCTTTATTTTCTAAAACATTTTCATTTACTCAATATTCAAATATATATTGATTTATAGATTCTGATTTAGTCAATATTTAGATTCCTCAAATCTAGTTAAACAATGGATAATCTTTTGATAATTTGTAATGATTGAAACCTCAAACCCAACATTAACCTTAATCCCACAATCTTTTTTATATTTCTCTTAATAATATTCGATCTTATGTGCCGATCATAAAAATATCTCATCTTATGTGAGGCTAAGCAAACACATCTTGTCGAGAATTTTGACTTGATGTGTAAAATAACCCGCAATTTGGATCCAAAGTGTCATATTTGATATTATGTCAGGTTCGGGTTCAATGTTCATTATAAATGTGTTGGATGGATTGAAAAAATTATATCAACCCGTAAATTTTACATGCAAAACCCAAATCACGACTTCAAACCCAAACTCATTTCGGTTTGGACATATTCAATCTGAGCTCAAAAAAACAGATCCATAATCCAAATTGTCAATTCTATTTTGTAGTATTCAAATGATTCAAATAGTGAGCTTTGAACTTGTTGCCCTATAAAGTTGGAGCAAAGCTTTACCACTTTTGACTTCATTGTGTGGAACCAAAGCTTAACATGTCAAGCCACTAACCAGATCATTTTGCTAAGGTTCTTCTAACTCAACACAAGATCCCAAGTTCAAGTCTCAAAAGGAGAACTTTCAACCCTTGTGGTCCTCACTCACTGAGGAATTTGATAATAGGCTAAATATAATAGATTGAACTTCTCATACTAAAAGATCAAACTTGTTAGTAGGATTTCACTTGCACTATTATATATAGTCAATTTGATTTTATATTTATCCGATATGGGATACATCACCCACTTCAACACTCATGTCGAGTTCCAAATTGCCAGCTCTACTCCTATCATTGCCAAAGAAGACGTGTCGTCCAACTTTTGAACAACAAAAACGAAAGACCTCAATCATGGAGAACTAGAAACAAACAGCATTCCAGCGTGAGCAGAGGGCCAAAACCAACCAACAAACACACAGCAATATTTTCAGCTTCTAGCTTATGTTCTCATCTTCTTCTCAGTTCTCAACAACAACACTATAACATGTGCTAGATTTCCTTATATGTGCACAACATAAAGAGAAAAAGAAGGGGTTTTCACTGGAAACACCAAGGGCAGGCCTAAGGTATGTCACATCCCAATAAAGTTTTATGTAAATATGGACAAAGAATTGGCCCTATATATTTCACACTCTCATACTCTAATCCTATGACAGGTGGGTTGAGCCCACCACTTCATCCTCTTCCCACCACTTTTGCATAAACACCAAAACATGACAAAGATTTCAGGCAAAAACATGCTTTGAGACAAAGCCTGGTCTCAGCATTCTCATCCTCAGAGTGGGACAAACTCTTAACACTCCCCAATTATTGGGTCCTATCACAATTTGACAATCACATTTCATATGGGTTTTGAACAAACACTACCCAAGTTCCTAAATTTTCATGCCATTTCGGTAAAAAAATTGATCACCATCATGATCATGATGAGGGTTTGGTACTCTAAGCAATGAACAATGCAAGGGTGTTTTTTTTTTCTTCTTATCCAACCAATAATACAAAGCATGTGTGGTTAAATGAAACAACAAATGCAGCAAAATTAACAAACATTATACCAAATTAACACCACCTCTAATGATTGATTTAGATCATCACCTTGCGGCTAGGCTAGTACAATCGCAGCACGCTCCTCGCTATGGAATGGGCGTGATTGGAGCGGGTCTTCCCCAACGACCCGTTTCTCCGGCTTCCACGCAATGGGGTGAAGTAGAACCGGAGCAAGCCGTTCTCGATGCTGCTCGGGGAGTATCTTGCGCTCCGGTTACGCTCCAAGACAAACTCATCATTCCTCTTTTTCCCATTACCATTTGACTCAAGACTGTTCTTTGATACTCCAAGAGGGTTCGAATTTCTCCAGCTGACACTGCTATTGCTTCGGAAGACTTTCCGGTTGAAGGCTCCTCCTCTTCCTTCACCTCTCAGCTCCGGCCAAGACTCCGAGAGTGACCTCTCTACCCCGTTATTTACTCTACTGTACCTATCTTCTTCTTCGTCTTTGTTCCCACCTCGCCGGTGAATAAACCCCAAAATGCTCCAAGCTTTGCTCCACCGGCGAGACTTCTTTTGGGTCTCTTTCCGGTCACCGTTGTCCCTGAAACTCATTTTGAAGCTCTCCGAGCAATCGTCTCGCAGGGAATTCGAGTTTGAATCTCTCAAGTCTCTGTCTGGAATTGCCGGAGACACCTTGGTGTTGGAGATGGAAATGGACGATTTTAGCTCATCAATCTCCGCCACCACTGCGGCGGCTGTTTTCCTGATTGAACTCGACCGCTCGAAGCTCTTTCGCCGGCGAGAGGAGTCGTAGTAGTCTCTGGTCTGGGCGGAGCCACCAGGGATAGGGTCATCGTCGTGGATCGGAGGTTCCTCGACGGGGATTTGGCTGTCGGACCTGGGGACATGCACCGGAGCATCGTCCTCCACGACAGAGACCATTGGAGGCATTCTCGGGAATGTCCGGCCGATCAAGTAGCCGTCCCAGGAGGCGCGAGGCTCG
>JAYMTA010002096.1:0-17559 GCA_036897625.1 Pelargonium cotyledonis | reverse complement strand
CAGCACCATCAAACCTGCAATCAGATCAATAGGGTGTCAAATTTTCATACTGAAATGATCTTCCAAAATTAAACATAGGATTAAGCCCATCTTTAACATCTTTCAAAGTGACCAAGTAGAAAGTAAAAAGCAGGTCCAGCAACGCCAACTCTGCAGCATTTCCAAATCAGATAGATCAAGTTCTAGTAACACAATTTTCTCATTCTAGGACCATACAAACTATGTCATTAGTTAGCACCAGTTGCATTAGATACATATAATTTTAGGCTCCAGTTTAGTCCCATATTCAACTGGCCTTGAGTAAGATTTCTTGCAACTATTGCTGAACAAGTTTTCAAGGTTCACCAAAAGTGGGCTTAACTAGAAAGTTTTTGCAGCAATGGGAAGTTATTAGTTAGCAGGCTCCTTACTTTTTGCAAATCAACATTGCCAATTAAATTTGACTTATTGGCATGAGCATGTTCACAATTCATCAACTCATGACAAGATAAATCAGTCAATGAGTCCATCTTTTTCGAAAAACATTTAACTTGATAATGAATATATATATAACACTAGTTTAGGAACTCATAGTGCATAAAATATTGTTAATGAATAGCAGATAAACCTATTTGTCCTTCACTTTCATTTGAATAATTTGATGAATTGATGGTTTATAGTGTATAAAAAATTGCCTTCCTATGCCTCTAAAGGATATTTGCACCTCCAGAAGCTAAGAATCTTATAAAGTTTCCATGGAAAAACATGCAGACAATCATCAATAATTAATATATTTATATAAAGCCACTAATATAACAAAACCAATGACATTACCGAATAGAATACCTGGGCTGTGATCGAGCATCTATGAGTTGGTGGGTCTTTTCATCAATGTTTTTCCTAACCTGCAACATATAACAGCCATAACTTGGACATGGTGAAAATTAACTTACACTCGAATCATCACCTGGGTTATCTAGAAAACTTCATCCAACTAAATATAGACATGAAAAAATTAGTCCATCTCTGTCGACTTTTATTTAAATAAAAGAGAAAGGTAGCACATAGCATTTTTTGTGAAACTTTTTTCTGCTGGATTTGGTTGTGAATGTATGTACTTTGAGTCAGCAATCAACAATTTTAATGATCATGCATTATAGAGGCACCAACCAGAATGTAGAATACACAGATGTTTGAACACTTCCTCCATAAAACTTGGATCTTAATTTTAGAAGGTATGTTAAATAAAAAGTCAAGGAAAGAATTCCATGTTTTACAATGATAACACTTAACAGAAGAATGGATAACCAACCTGTTCAAGTGTCCAGACAAGATGTGGCCTAAATGTGGTCTGAAATGTGATTGGCCCCACCTGGAATCATATCATATAATCACAAAACTAAATTTGAATAATATTCACATGAGGGGAAGTGATAAAAGAAAGGTACCAAACTACAAGTACATATTGCAATATGTTTTATACTAATAAAAAATATATAGTTTTGGAAAAGAAAAAAAAAACTGAAGGGGAAAACTGAAGGGGAAAACTGAGGGGAAGAAGCTGAATTCCTTGTAATTTTTAAAGAGAACTTCACATCAAAACATGGAAAACTATATTAGAGAAAGAAACTAGTACATAGTTGCCGATAAAATAAAGCAGAAAATGTTAGAATATTTGAAGATCCTCAGTCATGAGAAAAGAAAGCTAAGAATGAGTATTTCTATAATAAAGGGATGAAAGTACATTAAACTGAACACACACACACACACGAAAAGGGAAACGTAATCAAACAGATTGGCAATCTTAAAAGCATATTCAATTGCAAAGTTCTCGTCTTCTTGAAATATTTATCATGGACAGCTGTCTGACAAACCAAAGAAAGTGATGGATAAGCTATTCCCTACATAAATGATGGTAAAATCACAAGGCATAAGTATAAGCTCCGTACATTCTTTTGTGCATATTACCAGTAAAAAACTTGAAATAAAGTCTCTCGTTAGAGAATGATATTATAGGATTAAGAGAATAAGTAGTGCTTCCATCCATAAATCTATTTTCCATGTTTCCATTTATAATACATAATAAAAAGAAGAAAGGGAAACCATGAAACGAAGTAGTCATATACTTACTTCTAGTCCTTGACATACTTTCGCTATTGCCTCACTAACAGCACTAGCTTTCAAAATAGCGTCACTTGAGGCACTAGATTCAACGTCATATCCTGATTCACGCCATCTTGGAATGCCCCCATCCAGCACCCAGACTCTGTCATGCCCAAATACTCTGAACATCCTTTTCATTTAAATAGCAAAACAAAGTGTATCAGTTATATTGTTTAGCCTACATCAAGTCATTTTCATTAAACTATCAACCCAACAACTCACCACCAAACTCGAGCTGCACTGAAAAGTCCCTTGCCATCATAAACTATTACCCCATCTTTATTCTCAATGCCAAGAGCAGATACTGCTGCAGCAAAGGCGACCTCATTGGGCAGCATGTGTGGCAACTAATACAAAGCATCAAGAAATATGATGTTCACAAATCACAATAGGGATATGAGCATAGCAAGCCTATAGGATAAGATTCAGGATATAACATGACTAAGAGGTTATATTTTTGGCCACTTGGGAAAGTACTAAGCAAACAGAACACATTAAGTTAAAGCTAAATAGCTAATGCTGCTAATCCCCAATGAGCCTCCTTCAGAACCCCAAATAAAGAAGTGAAGTGAATAAATCAACTATCATCATGCACAAACTTGTTCAGTAATAGAGTGCCTTTTTCTAAATAAATAAAACTCGTCAAAAAAGTTGATGAAATTAACCAAAAAAATAGTTGCAAAAAAGCCACAAGTAACTTAAAGAGGGAGCAAAGAAGCCAAAATGTCCTAGATATTCAATCAAATATAGAAGTGTACTCTGTATGGAGTGTATCTGGAAATAAGAGTTCTAAGGAGCAGACATCAAGACTTCATCAGGAAAACTACAGATGGTTACAACAGTTTTAGGGGATGTAAATACAAAATACAAGGTGATAATAAAAAGAGGAATGAAAAATAACAAATTATACAAAGCCCACTCACATTTGTTGTTTGGTCAGAAATTCCATCCACATCAAAGAAAAGGGCACCAGGAATATGAGCAACCTGTTCAGGGCAAGGTGTGGCCAACCAAAGTAGATAAGTATAAAAGAGAATCATAGGCATGATGACATCAAAATAAAATTGCAAGTAGAACCAAAGGCAACACCTGATACTCTTGAAGTGGATTTCTCTTCTCATTTGGCATATACCAGGATGCATCCAACACCTATAAAACACACACATAATTTAAGATAAAAAGATAATATACAAAAGGTTAGTTCATTAGAAGTAGCAAATTGTGAGGTAGACTTAGATTTCTTTCACCAAGATTCAAGATTAAAAAATGAGAACAGAAATGATGGAGCACTTAACAGTATATCATTTATAGAGCCTAAATCACAGTGTGTGATGAAGAACATACCTTGATATCAGGTTCTTTCAGGTTAGTATGGAGCCAATCAGCAGAAACAACAGGTTCACTGGTAGACACGGACTGTGTTGAATAACCAGCTTTTCTCCCAACAACCGAGGAAGCCATTATAAATCGAGTCCAACCAGATTTTCTATATGATGGATATCTGGGTTCAGCCAGAAAGTGTACCTGTCTCTTCTGTGTGTATTATAAGAGTTCATAGTCAAATCTCCATTAAGAAAGGACTGGAATAGCACTTTCCAGCACCAAAACCCAATCCATAACAAATAGATGCGCGTACATTGTCAAGCTATTATAGTTACATAGAATGAAACAAAATAAAATTTAAGCTAAGCCTATTTAGTTAATATGTAAAAATGCTTACTGCAAAGAATTGATCAAAAACATATGATCATGCAGAACTTTGCATATACATAATGAAACAATGAAGTGAACACCCAAAAGCACAACAAATCATCAGATATAGGAAGAGGCTGAGACCAGTTGAAAAACCCACATTCATAAATGATCTGAACTACCAGAAATAACAAGGAAATCAATCAGTTAAAGAGACATAGAAACAAACACACTATTGATGAGAACATAATCACCAGTTCAAAAAAAAAAAAAAATCTTATTCTCATGCTGAAAATCATCATTCTAACAGTAAATCCACCGCTACAAACAGGAAATTTAAATTTCTAGACCAACAAAACTAGGCACGCAGAATCAGAATCCATAAAACAGACCCAAAACATGAAGGTCCACCACAGAATCTTCGAAAATAAGCCAACCCAGAAAAGGGTCGATTGAGAAACAAAAACCCAAGCGAGGTAACAGGAAAAAATCAGGTATTTTGGAACTCACATTGAAGAGAGAGGAGGTGATTTGGGATGTCTGATAGGATGAGGAACGAATCAAGCGATGAGCCAAGAGAGTCCTGGTGAAGACGGTTGATGCCATTTAGTCTGAGACCATAGAAAGTAAAGCGATTTGAAAGAAAATGACTCGTTTCGGTGTCAGCTATCCGAGGACGAAGCAGAAGCAGCCAAAGCGCTAGCTCTGTTGTTACGGTGGTTTTCACTCTTCAATGAAGTGTATTGTGTTCACCAGCAGAGCTAATGTGTAAAAAATCATTTATTATTATCACTGTCAACATTTTTTATTATTTTATTATTATTTTTTTTGTTTTACTTCTCTACCTTTTTCATTTTATCAATTTTTTGGGTTGTTCTAAGCTATATGTCATCAATAATAACCAATATATCATTCTGTAGCAACTTTTATATTTTTAATTCTGAAACATCAAATATATATATATATATATATACTTTTGGTAATTTATTAATGCGAAAAATACTTATTCATCTAGAAAAATACTATTTTTTTTATCTGTAGAAAAATACTATTAAAAAAATGGTTTTATCAATATATTTCGTCAAGAACTCAAACTTGACGAGTACATAATATGAAGCAATGTTAGACTCAACCATTCTCTTCAACAAATTATAACTTTTTTCTTTTACTACTTTTGATTTGAATGACACTAAAAACATGGTTCTACGTGAAACTTTTAACAAAATATAACTTTTGCTTTTGCTGCTTACATCAAATCCTATACTCCTTGATCTCTACCCTGTAAATCTAACTAGACTAGAACTGAAACAAAACTTTACAGCCTTCTTTTGGTCTCTTCTTTGTTTCTGATTGCCTTAGTCTTAAAGAGTCACAATTGCAGTTACTACCCTACTTCACATTCTTCCTCCAGGTTCCATGGTCACAACTCACAACCCAGAGTAACATAATATCATCACCAGCAGCAATCTTTCAGCCCTGCAACTTCTCATTTTCACAAGGTGCATGGACATCAACTTTTTGAGACAACACTTCATCACATTCTGCTTTTCCTTCCTTCACACCAACCATATGGCTGCAATTGTCATTTTCACCAGTGATTGATGGGTTTTCAGCTAGAGCATCCACATTAGGAGTAAACAGTTCACCACTCTCAGCACATCCTTTTGTTTCAGTAGAGGGCTCTGAACTTTCTGCATTTCCATTCTTCACACATATCTTTTGATCACAAGTCTCATCTTCACAACTGAATGGAGGGTTCTTGTTTTGGACACCAACTTTAGGAGACAACAGTTCACCAGATTCGGCACCTCCTTCAGTTTCAATAGATGGCTTTGAACAAACAGCATTTCCTGCCTCCACAGATATCTTTTCATTGCAAATCACATTATCACAAGTCAATGAAGAGTTTTCAGCATTTGTCTTTTGCTTGCAATCTTGCACAGTTGGTGATACAGTGCGGCGGCGCTTGTATGTTTTCAAAGGCTTTGTGTTCATCACAGCATCATTGCAGATTTTCGCTACCAGCTCTTCCAGCTTTGATACCCAATCAGTTGTACTTCTGCTCAATCCTTCATTGATGCTTTTGTGATCCATAGGACAAACAGCAGGTGATACTTCATCTTTCTGTGATACATCTCCACTGTTTTCCTTATTGACTGAGCTTTCTGTAGATGGAACTATCACATTGGTGCAGCTATCAGACACATCAGTTTCAGGATATGACTTGTTATCATATGGCTTCACCTTCATTCTCTTGTGCTGGTTTACATTTAAGTGATCAGTTCCAATCATACATCCATTTCTCTCAATTTCACTTTGTGCTTTCAGCAATTCACTCTTGCGCTTAGAGCTCAAACCTGAGATTTCTCCTGCCATTCCTCGGGTTCTTGATATACCCTCTGAATTCTGTTCATTGGGTCTACGAGAGAACTTACAGATCTCCATCCAGGTACTGTTGTCAAAGTTCTCTTCCCTTGCCAAAATTTCATTTTCACTCAACTTCACTTCCTGGCAGTCAATGGTAGGCTGTGGCATTTGTGAAGCCCAATTCAAGCGTCAACCGAACTTCATTTTCCTGTTTGTAGGAGTTGGCTTCTCTTTTCCCGATCCTCTGCTGTAACTCTGGCCAGAATTCAGGAATATATCTATCAACTTTATAGCCATATTGACTGAACTCTTTCTTGAATCCATGAGATGCTCTATCAATTGCTGAAACTCTCCCCTGAATCCAGCACTGGGTCTATCAGCTCTAGGGCCATATTGCTGCAACTCTTCCCTGATTCCACGAGATGACATATCAACGTTGAAGCTATGATGATTCAACTCTTCACTGGATCCGTGAAATGATCTAATAACTTTGGAGTCATGTTTGGAAGCTATGCTCAAGCGTGAAAAGACACTTTTCTTCTTGACAGATAAATCTTCATTTTTCTTTTTAAGAGGTTTAGATTGTTTTCCAACCCTCCATTTCTCATGCTTCTGCTGCAACTCTTCCATGATTTCAGACACTGATTTATCGACTCTGATTATATTCTCCTGCACCTGTGGCCTATCTTTCAAAGGCATATTTAAACGAGAAAAGACACTGCTACTTTTTGTCTGAGTATCAGAATACAGACCCTTGACACATAAGTTGTAATCAGATGCACAACGTTGATGGAAATCACCAACTTTAGACCTGGAAGAAGCCGAGGAAGATTCAACAATGCCACTGAATGGGTCCCTAACTGGACTTGAAGCAGAATCAGACTCTGATGAGCTTGACAGTGGGATGAAATCTCCAAGGTCAGTTTCCAAGTTTTCTGGCTCCTTCTGAGATGAAGCTATTCTGCTTTCTGAAGCAGACAAATGAGGGCTGAATCCAGTTACAGAAGTAGAATTGTTACTTGTTGCAAAATTTGATGAGCACCCAATGCCAAGTACAACTGTATCACTAATGAGATTAGAGGGAATGGACTCAGGTTGCTTGGGTGTCATATTTTCATCTCCCAAAGATAGATGACCCTGTTTTGGAACTCTAACCCTTCTTAAATCAAACAACCATAGAAGCCTACAAACCTGCAATGTGAATGAAAAAAGCAGTGAAATGAGTTCATGTATGTGTATTTGGACAATGGATGTAAACATATTTGACCAAGGGTGAGGGAAAGAAGTAACCTGATTTCTAGACAAGCCGAAGTTGAATCTGCTAGTGCTGAAATAGTTTTCTCGAATAGCATTCTTAAATTGGGGTTCAGAAAGTGGAGGATGGCATTCCCAAATTGTGCTAAATCGAACCTGGATGAATTAAAACAGTAGGTGCACCAAGTTCTTGACCAGGATAAAGAAAATTATAACATGTTATAAGCATGTATGTATAGATGGGTACCTGAGCAGGGAATTGCTTTCCTGACGATTTGTAAGCATGGGGGACAATGTTCATTTTACCATTTGACGTGGCTTGAAAAACTCCATAAAGCTCTCTCTTAGTGAATTCAAAAAGGAACAAAATCATTCCAGCTTTCACTTTCATTACAAAGTCAATATGAGGATATGGAAGCCCAAATAGCTTCCTCTCCAAGCACTCTTCCTTTGTACTGCTGTCTGACATAAAGATTGCACCAAAATCAGGAACATGTCCAGAAATGATCTTATGCTTCTGCATGCCTTTGGAATCCATGGATGAACCTGCAAACACCTAATCAGTTTCAACTTATTTAAGCACTAATATTAAGTCCTTGTTGTCTGGTGTACTATTAGGTCACAATTCAAGTAGAGAACAACTCTTTCAAATTACAAAACAATCAAGATCAGTCCAGAAATAGAAAAAAGAGATGATTATTGACTGCACCAAGGTTTTCACCATCATGCAATACAAAAACAATGGAATATTAACTGACAAGCACAGTGGAGAAATGAAATTCACATGTATAAGCAATGATCTATCACCAGTTTCAAAATCATAAGTTAGGCCAAAAATAAAATATTGGTAAAACAAAAAATTAAGTGCATCATACCTATATCAACTGAACTCAGAATGGGAAGCAAAAGGAACATAATTAACAATAGCAAAAGAGCAAAAGGAAATACTGATACATTTCAAAATCTACCAAAACATTGCACACAAAAAAGTAAAACTACAAAAGGTCAATTTCAGCTAATGCAGAACCTAAAGTGTCTTCTTTCAAACAAACACCAACAAGTTATAACAATGAATGGCAAAGTTAGCTCTCTTTAAATTGTCAATTTTCAGTAGTATATACTAATATGGATCTAAGGCATTTCACTATAATGGGGCTTGCCAAGTATCCCTGATAATATATGCCATATGATCTTCACATATTCAAAGCTGCAAAACCAATTTTGATGGCTTAGAGTATCATATAAAAATGTTCATAATGTATCTATTTATTAAGCCTGTGTATAATTTAGCATACCAACACTCAATCAAATTAAGGAAGCTTAAGAACAACCCAACAAAGATGCAAGAGCAGATCATAACATTAACTGATACATTTATTCATACACATTATCATCTATGCTTATACTTGCACAGGATCAACCAGCAAGTGTACATAGAACTAACAAGAGCTAGGGTTTATACCTTTCAGTCAAACACACACATGTATGATGTATCATGTATGTAATACAGAGATCAACATATGTATGTATGGAGGCGAAGAGGAACAGTCACAATATATCACAATCCATGTTGTTCAACCCGATTTGACAATGTGGGGTCGTGTTAATCGGAAAAAATAGTCTGTTTGGCTGCCGAGAAACCACAAAAAATGAAAATCAAATAAATGGGTTTGTTCCAGCAACATACAATTGAACACAACTGAGAAGCTTTCTTCCAAAAAGAGCACAACAAGTGCACCTCAAGCAACCAAAAGACCCAATTACGAAAAAAAATAAAAACCCACTGTCTAAGAAAGTTCCTTTCCATGCATTTTCCCGAGAACCAAACAGAGCAGAAGCAAATGCAAAATAACAAGTGCATATAAATCTATACAGCATTGATACCTGTTGCCAAAAAAAAAACCAGAGAAAAGCTTGAAAAGTGTTGCAAACAAGCACCGAATCAATGTCGAAGAGATGTTTGTGAAAATGACAGAGAGAGAGAGAGAGAGAGAGAGAGAGAGAGGAAGCTGAGAGAGTGACTGTGACTTCCGGTAAATGCTTTTTCTGTTATTTTCTGCGTTACAGAAAACACTAGGAATGTGATTTTTGGTGCGAAGGTCACAGGATTCTATCAGCTCTTTATTTATAGCCGTTGGATCAAGCTCACTGAATCATTTACCGAGAAAAATATCTTTTGACTGGCAAATAAAACAAATATTATATTAGAAAAATTATCAAAATGGACTCTCAATTACAAAGCATCGACATTTTTAATCTAAAATTTTAGTTTATGTCAATTTAGTCCTCCGAATATCATTGGAAGTTGAAGATTGATGCAGTACTTTTTTCGTTTCTTCAACAACTATTACCTTAACATTGTAAGGATGTACAAGTCGTAACGAACGATTTCAAAACGTTGAGTTTTGCGTAGTAATTTGTTCGAATAAAAACAGTTGTAGAAAAGTACTAATTGTTCAAATGAACAAAAAAAATACTCTCGTAAACTGTTCGATGAAGCATTGAACTTTTGCTGCCTGTAGGAGTAACTTGAAAAAGTTTCATAAAAACTTGTTTTCTCTGTGTTACTATTTTATGCAATTTACCAGACAATCTAACATAATCCCGTTTTACTACATATATGCAACAGTTCGATGAAGAGTTGACTATTTATTTTGTACATACTTAACACTATAGCCTTTAAATAACAAGAAATATTATGCTTCCAAGGAAACCCAGACTTGTTCTTGCCAGCAATGTCACCAGATCTTCTTGAAATGCTTCAATTGGCAGAACCCGAACCAGAACCATTTTTGGCTTTAGCAAAATCATCAGAAAATTTGGCATAATATACATCTTTGTCAGTGCGACCATCGTCGAAATTCTTAGCATGAACTGAAGGGCTATAGCCGAACTGAACATTTGTTTTCTTTGTGGATGGAGGTAGACAACATGATGGAACTGGCTCTGTTACTTTAGCTGCTGGACATTTTCCCTTTCCCGTAACTTGGGGACTTGCAGATTTTTCCATGGCTTGCGCTTGCTTCCACAAACAACTTGATTTGTGGTTTCCTCTGTAAACCTACACATACATGTATAAGAGCAGAAATAATCAACAATTAATGGTAATTAAGAGAGCGATGATTCTGCACGCGATTGGAAAATAAATTCTGGGTATAGGTTTAAATATCAGCAGCAAGGCATGCCATAAGGATTTAAGGACAGATAGGAGCATGTGAATTCTTAAAGGCACACATTTACACAGAAACCTGTAGAAATCATACCTTACGACTCTAACTGAACATTTGATTGGCGAAAACTTGGGAATGCAGAGTCCTGAAAACTGTTTCCACCGATGAAAAGTCAATGTCAAAACCATAAGTCTGTCCTGCATACTGCACATAAAGGTATCCTTTGGGGGACAAAGGCGGCGGCAGGACTTGTGAGATTTCTGGAAACTCTTTGGCGGGTGGTGAAGGTAGGTCTTTCTTCTTTGAGTAGTAAACATCAGCTAACAGAAGCCATATGAGATCCGGGTCGATACACGCGAGTCCTTTTAATGCCTTGATAGATGCATCACGAAGCCCAGTTACACCACTACAAGCTATCCCAACGACAAGACCACTGACCTTTTTGAGGACTACTTCCAATGCTGAAGCACTCCGTTTGTTTCGGGACAAATCAGCAATCATGTTGAGAACTGCAGCCTGGACTTTGAGACTGGAAACTTCAGCAACAGAGTCCTCTGAAGAAACAGATGTGTTTCTATAAGGAAGCTGAAACGGGACTCTTTCTTCTTTTGAGATGGGTTTTTTATGGAATGGGGATGAGGTTAGAAGTTTCCAAAAATGTGGTCCGTCATTGTGGAAGCGTCGTGCAAAGAAATCTCCACCGCATATTTGCACTGTATTGCTCACCACCCTTAAACATCTCCGTGTAACCTATTAAAATAACAAACTTGCAATAGTTAATAAAACACCTTAGCGTAGATTTATACAAGTAAAAATGAAGCTGCAATAACAATTCTATTTCAAGGTGTTAGAAAGGGAAGAAAGTTGCAAACCATTGGATTGTTACTTCGAACACATATAACTAAGAAGGGCCAGATCTTGTTCATTGCCGGAAGCAACCTGTTCTCATCAACCCCTTCAGCAGCATCCAAAGTATCTTGAATATGATAAAATGAGCCCATCTGAATCAATTGCTCAATTGTTTCTTTAGTTTCCTTTTCCTGCCTATAAGCTTCTTCAACTTTTGCGAGTGCAACAATACCATCCTATACAATATGTTCATCGCACATACAGACAACTTAGGTCTATGCAATTCATGTTATCTCTTGTAGGAAAATAATTAATGAAGGAAATAAATGTTCTATCCAAATCAAATGCTGCAGCAAAAGTAAT
This sequence comes from Pelargonium cotyledonis, assembly GCA_036897625.1. Lineage (NCBI taxonomy): Eukaryota > Viridiplantae > Streptophyta > Magnoliopsida > Geraniales > Geraniaceae > Pelargonium > Pelargonium cotyledonis. The sequence continues at coordinate 5,722 of JAYMTA010002096.1, read as the reverse complement.
GGAAAATTGTAAGGACATTTGCATACATACATCTCATGCAGATTGAAAAGCCCAGTCATGTTTTAGCTTTATAAGAAGTTAGCATTGTTCATCATTCATAGGGCAACCCTATATAACTGGTATCAAATGACGATTCGTCATCACATGCATAAGACAGCTGTCTCTTACATAATGCCACGTTCCCTATTCAGGGTTTTTTTTTTTTTCCTACATGCCCAACCTCACTTTGAAAACAAGCTGGAGATCAAATTTCTATGGGAGATCACAGTGCAGCAAAAAGTAACCATTCGTAATCCCGCAAGGAACACAGCCTAGAAATATAGTAGGGCTTCATGTCTCATCTCACAGATAACCATAAAAAAGCATTTGCTGATGGAATCTCATAAAGAAAGATAACACTTTTCTGTTGCAATTCAACTAATTGTTCCAACAAAGGAACTCCAAAATAAATAGAACTTTCATATTGTTTTCTTCACAGCTTAAACATGAAAACCATTTTAAGTACAGGATGGGATTGAAAATAATAGAAAGATACCTCAATTATCTCCAGTGCAATTAAGCATGACGGCTGCTTCAGTGAAGCTAGTATTGGGGTTGCAGCCGTTAAGCATGAACCGACAATAGATCCAACCGTTCGTCTATATCTTTTCGAATCATTAAACTCGAACATAAAACTCTCCAATTCCTCTGCATGCATAATCCAGTAATCAAAAAATGTTAAAATGAGCATATTTTGCCTCTGTTATTGGCACAATATTACGACAGATGTCTATTTCTGTGCCCATGCTAGAAGAATATAAATAATGTGCAATACTATTAGGTGGATAAAAACTTCACAAACTCGTGCCTTTAGCATGACAAAAGCATGAATGGATGCTCCACATTACATAGATTGAAGTTATCATTCCAGGTTAATGGGACATATTATTACTTTCCGAAGAACAAATCGATCATACAATGTAAATATATATTCAAAGAGTACACATGAAACTTTGGGGGAAAAAAAAAAGAGGAAATAGAATAAGGCACTCACCCAAATCCATCTGAGACGTATTAACATTATCGTGATAATCCAATCTTCTATGTTCCCCAGATTTTGTTTTTGACTTCTTTTCCATGTATAATAATTTACCCTTGACCTTTTCAGAATAAGAATTTGCTTCTGTCGGCAATGAACAAGCCTCAAGCTTTGCTGCCTTGGCGATTTCTGCAACAGACTAAGGATAACAAATTCAAAGCAATGGAATACAATTCACTCCAGCTAACTCTGATACTAATCAACCAAGCTAAGCATAGAAATTTGCATTATTTCAACCAACTGCATACAGTTGCCAAAACCTACGCTTAATATACATCCAGCCATAAACTACTTCTATCCCCTGGGACATACCAATAGTGCATCTAGCCTAGTCTATTAAAGCATAGCTTCTTTTTATTTTATTTCCTTTTATCTTCTCTATCCAATTGTAGGGAAAGCATTACAAGTGGAACAAAAATAGGAAAAGTCATAAGTTTAGATCTTAATCTTTACAAGTGAGTCATAGGGATCTACTCTAAAATTGCTCTCAAGATGCTTCCAGTTCCTCAATGTGCAAAGCCTAAAGAAAGAAATTATATTAAGTGATGAAGTACAGATGCAGCACAGAGAATATAGATAGAATAAAAGACCTTCAAGAAGGGAATAGTTAAATATGGATGCTGATGCCTTCCAAGGATTTCGAGTTCCACCGAAACTGAGCGCATCTTTCAAATTCACAATGCCAGACGATGAGTGTTATGATTAAGGGGAAGAAAACTAAAGATAGCAAAATGAACATAATATAACATAACATAACCAAACAACAGCAAGAACAATTCTGGGCAAATAAAGCCTCAAAGACAAGAAAAAAAAAAGTATTTTCAAAATGAAGACTGCAACTGCTATTTCTATATACAGATAAGAAGACTAACAAATAAATTTATTAAATGAAAGCCTCCATGTGAAATAATAAACTCAGAGAAAATGAACCTGGAAGTTTCAAAACAAATAAAACTAAGTAGGAAGAAACTTTCCATAATGGCCTATTAGATAACCATATTGATGGCTAAGGTCTAGTGATTTTGATGAATGTGCAACCATACATGAGATTTTTCACCCATAGTTTAGTGCATATGAGTAGTTTTAGGGGAACAATTGTTCTGCAGCGGTTAGGCTGCATACCTTCCCCAAATCCCACAATAATGGGAGCCTCATGCATTGTGCTGCGCTTGATTAGTTTTCATGTTCAACTATCTCAGGCTTTGAGAATCGCACCAACACACATGTATATAAACACCGGTGTACACAAACAGATGTGATATCTCGGATATAAGTACATCATGTGAGCACCAATATATATAGCATGGGCACACAATACATATGACATACTGGCGTCTATTACATTTGTATCTATGTATCTAGTATATTGCGGCGTACATATTTCTGACCGAAAGATGAGAGATGTGAAGATTTTTTTCCCTGATAAAAAGTTTAGAAATCTGTAAAATTTTAGTCAGCAGTACGTTTAATAAAACTTGACAATAGCCCAGAACATATTATCTGCTAAAAACAAATGCATCACTGATTTCTGTTAAGCCTAAGTGCTAAAGTTTTTCATGCAAGGCTTGCAGTTCTGTCAAGGAGGTCCTTGCTAGAAGGAGCAATACACATCCAGAAGTGAGTAAATTAAGACTAGAGAGTATGTGATAGTACCGGTTCTTCCAATAGTGCCAGTATTTTATGAGCTACCCCAACATAGGAAAGCATGGCAGCAAGCACATCTGGCACATAAGGATTAAGATCCAAATGGCGTAGCTGTCGACATATAGAATCAACTATGTAGTCTGCATTGTCCACAACCAAGTGCCCAACCTACAAAAAATTTAAACAAATAATTATTAGCCATAGATTCAGGTAAAAAAAAAGACCTTACCACACAAGCTCACCGTTGCATTGCCAGATGTAGCAGCAAGGACATGTAAGACAGAATCAGATGCACTTCTAACTTGGAAATTTGAACAAATAAGATTCTCCAACAATATATAAAGAGAAGAGTGAAGAAATCCACTAGAAGCAAAATCTTTCCCGAGGCAAATATTAAAAATTCCTATTCCATCAATAACAACCTGTTTCAAATAAAACAAAATCACCAATCAGTACCACGCAAATCTGCTCAGCCTAGTACTAGTATTGACTGACAAAAAGCTGTAACTTATAATAACTTATGATAAAGTAAGTTGTCATTTCCTGATGTAGCATAGCAGTGTCCTGGAAGAAGTACAGAGTAATATCTTCAGGTTCACCATCAGTTTGTAGACGGGATGGTTTATGTTCTATTGGGAGACCCCACAATTCAGGAGATAGATATTCATGTAAGATACGACCAATACAATCAATTAAATGACTCCTTGCTCCCATATGCTGAGAAATCCTCCAAACAGATTCAGCATTATATCCCTGAACCACTTCCCCAGTCATCTTGGATCTTTTAAACCTCTGCTTGAAAATATCTTCTGCTCGCTCTGATAGCCCGAATATCATTTCATTCAGAATACATGCCGCCGTACTACCCTGGTGCAATAATTGTCCTGAACCAGTTCTGTTATACCAAGACTGCCAGCTTTCATTATTGTATTCTTTCATGCGGATCTCAGAGACTAATTTCCGCAGGCAACCTAGTGGGATATCAGCAATAACTGATAAATGCCCTTCACTTCTGGAGTCTAGAAACAAGCAAAAACAATTTGGCTGATTTGAGTATAGAACACATATAAAAAACAACAAAACCAAAAACATGTAAAATCCAAGAGTTGCTACAACCTGCCATCAAAGATAAACCCACAAGTCGAAGAATCCCTGCAAGAGCTTCATATAGTTTTGGACTGCCAAGATAAGCGAACCACGGTGGCATGCGTGGAAGTTTGTAATTCATTTGCACATCTTCACTTGGGCATTTTATTTCTTTTTCTGTAACACCTGACTGAACAGCATTCGTAATAGCCAGAGATTTTGTTCTACCTTCTAGCTCTGTAACAGAGTGAAGGTATCCTACGGAGGATGGCTTTGCTACAATGAGCTTATCAAGAGAACCAGCAAATACTGAATTCTGACTCAGACAAAGGGACAATGTATCCAAAAACCGAGTTGCTCTTACCTGTGCAAAAAGAGAAGTACTTAATTCATGTATATAGTCAAATGGATAAAAACCAAAGAGTAATGCCAAAACAGTTCAGCTGTCTGCGGTGGCAAACAGTCAAAGCTTTCAACCAATTTCCACACTGTAGAAATGCAGAGGCAGACCACAGGATGCAGCAATTGATTGGTGGACTGTAGAGACTGTCTAACTGACCCTGTCTTTTCACATATTAAAACATGTCTTGGGATGTAAATAAATTAATAAGTTCTTGTTGTAATTTACTAATAAATAAATTGTTACCTGAAAATAAAATAGATTAAAATGTTGATATTGAAGGGAATACTTAAAAAATTAAATTAGTGATATATCCAATCAAGATTAAAAGCAACTGCAAACTATAGTTTATTTGAAATACATTTTATAGACTTCAGAAGTGAGCACATACAGGAGACTGAAGAAGGTAATCCACCAGAAGTTGAGGGCCAGAATAATATATAATTACGAGTAATTTCTGAGCATGTGACAGTGCAAGTGACTCTTCACTCCCAAGCACCACTTTCGGAAGCTTTTCAATGAGCCTAGTGTTGGAAACAAAATTAGTTCTAAAAAAACCTTATAAATGAAGCAAAACCGATTGCATCTAACTCTCAGATAAAGTATGAACCTGCCAAAAATCTCTGCAACATCTTGTTCAACATGTTTCTTACTCAACAAGAATAAACTTTCAAGAAACTCCTGCGCATCTACAGACACATCTTCAGAGTCATCAATAACCAAGACAAACAAGCATTCCTGCATGAATGGCAACCAGCATATCACTTCAAACCCGACTACCAAAAACCAAAATTTTGAGTTTAATTTAGTAAGAGCTTTTCCATGACCAAAATCAAGTGAGGTGTATTGTCAACCTAATTGTAGAACAGCTATTCATAACTCCTTGATAATTGACTAAAAGGGGGGGTATTCAGAAAAGGAGGAAGAAAAAAAACTCTATTGCTGTTGGGGACAAAACCTAGATATACAAACTATCATCATCAAATTTTGAAGGAAGATGGTAGAACACTATAAAATAACCAAACTTGCATTAAAAATTAAGTGTGTGTGTGTGTGTACATATATATATATATATATATATATATAAAGAGTAATACACAACTCCTATGTATTACAAGTAGTGCTCCAAGTATATGACATGCATCAACTTATTTTATATGTATGTTTTATATAATTTCTTTGAAATAATTGAGTAGATATTTAAGATTGCATTTTAATATTAAATTTAATTAAAATCTAATTTAATTGTATATATGAAATAATATCAAATTTGAATATATTATAGTATGTCAATATTTTCTTTCCAAAAAATATTTACATATTATTAATTTAGACATATTAGATTTATATTTCTGTAAAAGAGCATATATTTTTTACACCATAATATTGTGGGACTTGTTTATGCTCAAAAATTCTCACGTACCGATAGCCAATCAGGGGTTGACATGTGGCACCGCTGACAGGTCATCAAGATTCAGGCAAAGCCACAGACAAGACCTCACAAACAGTCATCA
>JAYMTA010002095.1:0-17560 GCA_036897625.1 Pelargonium cotyledonis | reverse complement strand
GAGCGGGCTGGGGAGAACTCCGTACTGGGGGCGGATCCGGTTCCAGATCTGGTGATGGGTTCCAGATCTGGTTCCATTTTGGTTCCTAAATATTGGTTTTAGATTAAATTTGAGAATGATTTGTGATTATTGGGTTTGTGATTCCAAATTTGTTTGTAATTTTTTTTTGTTAAATATTGAATTGGCTGAGATTGTTGTATTTTAATTGGATGTTGTTGTGATTGTTGAATTATCATTGTAATTTTAGTTTTAAAAAGGTTTCAATTTGTGCTGAAAAAATCTTGAGCTCGCTGGGATCTGGACAATTTTCGCCGGTAAATTCACGAGTTTGCTGAGTTTATCGGAGTCTGCAAAAGATTCGCCGGGAAACTCATGAGTTCGCCGGAAAACTCATGAGTTCTTCATTGTTCTTCAATTTTATAGAATATGTGATGAAGAGGGCATTTAGGGAATTTCAAAAAATTTGAAAGTCACGTGCTATGCATGTGATGAGAGAGATTGATTTTCCATCCGAAAATTAACAGATTCTGTTAAGTTGTAAGTTTACTGGTACTAGATGTAAAGTGTCATAACTTACCAGTGCTAGGTGTTTTAAGTCAATAGTTGAGGGGGCTTTCTGTAATTTCTCTAAACTTTTATCGACATGAGAGTAATATCTACTTCAAATAAATTTGGATCACACCTTACAGGCGTCCTATATAGAGTCTCTATCTAAAATGTGGAATCTCTTATCTTACTAAGAGAGAGTATTTATATTTACAAATTAAAATTGCCACATGTCATCATTTATTTGAGGTCCACTTGAGTTCTAGTCTCTCGACTGTGCTATTTACATGGTCGAGTATAAGAGCTCCTGCTTGCTTTTCAAACATTGCGGGGTGGACAGGAGCCCCATGAGCCTTTACCGCTTCGAATAACGTTAACCAGTGTCTTTTTGGCACAAGAGATCTTGGTAATGAACTATTGAGAGGGGTTCTAGGAGGTGACAAAGTACTCAGATTCGTATTGATCTATGTATCTTTCATTATTTCAGCGTTATTGTTGAAGTCCGTCTGAATATAAACACCTTTTTCTTGTTTATCTCTAATTTAGCTCTTATTGATCATTACATTGTTTATTAAGAAAATTGCTTGTTTTGAATTCAGTTATGTTACTTACATAGTCTCATGTTTTGTCCTCGTCTACTTTTCTTTAGATTTTGATAATACTTCATTTTGACGTAGGTTTGAATTTTTCAAAAACTATTACATTATTTTCTTTTTTATACAGAAAGCGGTCGAAATCTTTTTTTGCAATAACTTAAGAAAACCTTTCAAGACGTATATATACAAGCTTGAACATGAAACGTTCAGAAAAGAGACTTGAGTATTTTTTTAACAAGATCCTAAAAAAGCCCCAGTCTCATAAATTTACAAGTGAAAATTAAGCACAACTTCGTATGGAAAAAGCTCACAAAAGTGTCTTACTGCTGGATATACTGGGTTTTTTTATCACTCTAATTTTTGAAGGGGTTCTCTTTAGTAAAAAGCAATTGTTAAGTGTTCTTAATCTCTGTACTGCTCATAAATTTACAAGTGAAAATTAAGCACAACTTCGTATGGAAAAAGCTCATAAAAGTGTCTTACTGTTGGATATATTGGTTTTTTTTTACTCTAATTTTTGAAGGGGTTCTCTTTAGTAAAAAGCAATTGTTAAGTGTTCTTAATCTTTGTACTGCAAGTTTGGGCACCGTATGTCATCCTAAAATACTTCAGAATATTTAGATTCTCAACCTAGGGCTTTTGATACCTTACCGCACCAAAGTGGTTTCTTACACCACCAAAGACTTTTAAATGATTTCAAATAATATCCTTACATTCAAAATTTTTTACCAAACAATATCATAATTCAAAATTCATTTTCAACCTCCTTCTATATATTACTTACCAAACAAGTCATTTACTCTCTATAGACATTTTACCCCCTTTCAACTACCTTTACGTATAGATATTTTACATCTACAGACAATTGAAGTAGACAACACAAACAAGCCCAAAGTCGATGAGATGGTGCATGATGTCTCCCCTTCTTATGTACTTTTCTTTCTTTCTTTTTTCTTATCCTTTTCGATTTTTGGGATTTTAAATTTCTAGGAGTGACTTTCTGGCACATGTTCCCAGTGAAACGTTGTTTTTCATTGAAATCAACTGTCATCTATAGTTTGATTTTCATTTTGAACTTTACCATCTCCGTCAACTTTGTCCTCCAATTCTGTGGTATGCTAGTTATCATTCATTATTTCCCGTTTCGTCTTTTTCAGAGATTTTTCGTGCTCCTTAGACATTAAATGAATACCATTCATGAAATAGGGACAATCATTCAAATGAACATGAGGAACAGTTAGAGTATCCTAATAATTTTGCAACGACCCAAACGAGATCGGTGATGGGTCAAGATGAGCAAGCACCCTATTATTTCTCTAAATTTGCTCTCCTTCGACTTCTCCATGAATGTCTACAGACCTACTTCTCACAGGAAGATGGGATCTCCTATGAGATACTATTCAACCTCTACTTCACTTTCAATACCAATACTACCTTTGAAAATGTGATATAATATTACTTATCTATCCTTCTAGGGGTGTCAGTAGGCGGGTTGGTGGGTCACTCGCAATTCGCCAATTCATTGTGGGCCAAAACCCAAACTTTAAAAATCAAAATCAAACCCAAATAACTAGTCCATTTTTTTTGTGATGTCTTTATAAATTAATGATGTTGGAAATACAATGAGTATAAGAGTAATTCAAAATTAATCTATTATGAGTGAAAAAACCATTAGTTTTGGATCATCTCACTTAACAGCATATTTAATACATAGGGTTTATACTTATGGTTTCCGGGTAGCGGCCACTAAGGATTTTGGTGAACCCGTGGACCACCCACTTGTTGGTGCGGGTTGGACCGTTCCAATGAACGGGTCAATGCGGGTGAGTTTATTTTGGAGCGGGTTACGGGTGGATTCGAGCGGGTCACGGGTTGACCGGTTTTTTTGACACCCCTATATCCTTCCCTCTCAACCCTCTCTCTCCCTCTGAACCATCTCCCTGTGTTAATTGTCATACAAGGTACTTGTTTCTCTTTTGTTCAGTTTTTCAAAGAATAACTCAGTATGGTATACTTTGAACATGCATGGGTAAGCCTACCATTTAGTTTATGGTGGGCCCTTTAAAATGTTAGGTATATTAGTTAGACGGTAAGCTCACATATACATGTGGTTTTATCTCCAAGTTTGTTACCTTTGTCTGAGCGGTGGACCCTTTTAAATGTGCATGGGGTCTATCTGTCAGATAGTAAGCCCACATATACATGTGGTTTTACCTCAAAGTTTGTTATCTTTGTCTGAGCGGTGAACCCTTATAAACATGAGGTATATCGGTCAGACGGTAAGCTCATATATACATGTGGGTTTATCTCCAAGTTTGTTACCTAGCGGTGGACCCTTTTATTATATTTTTTTGCATTAAGGACAATGTGGTCATTTCATAATAATACTCCTCCTTTTAGACAATTTTACCAAATAATAATTTTTTTTCTCAAACTCCTTCCGAACATTTTTTTTACCAAACAAACCACTTATTCTTTATAAACAATATAAACTACTTCCAGCTACCTTTATAGACATGAAATAGACTACCAAACAAGACCTTAAACTCCTCTACATCTAAGAGTATAATATTCTGCCTACATGACACCTATTTCAAGTACCAAGTATTAATGGGACGGTGATCTGGTTTTGCTTTGCTTTGTACATCTAAGATGATGAACTGTTCAGGTAAAAAACTAAACTATTGGATGTTCATGGAAACATTCAGTAAAAGTATCTTAATATATTGGAATAGTGAAACAAATATGTGTGTACAAACAAAAATAATATTGAATTAATTAGGTTAGAAGTTAAGGTGCAGTTAAGACTGAAGAAGACAGATAATGTGATGGATCTGATCGATGAAGAAGACAGATAATGTGATGGATCTGATCGATGAAGAAGACAGACCCTTGAGACAAATGTTTTAACTTTATCTCCTACACACCAACATGCTTACATGTGATCCGTTTCCGGTATGCCTCAGCTACTTCTGTTTCAAATCTAGCTACCTAATGGACTCCATCTCTTCATCGTCCACAACTGAATGGTTGTTGCATTTGACTGTTAGGATCCACAATTGAATGGTTGTTGCATTTGACTGTTAGGATCTCAAGTAGGTTTATTATATATTAGTAAAAGCTCCCATTGCCTTTTTATTTATTAATTGTTTAAGGTTGTGTGTCAAAGAGGAATGAAAACCAACCTAGCAAGCCAAACGCCTCCCATTGGCAATCCATTTGTCCAACAATGGTATCGCGACAATGGTCCCCAATGAAGACTGAAAAATGCCTTGAAGGTTCAACAAGTCTCCTCGCCAATCATCAAACCCTCAAAATCCATAGCAATATGTTCTTTTTTGCTTCCCATCGTTGTTACCCATTCTCGTCATCATACAACATGGGCAGCGTTTTTCCAAAATGAGTGTTCATAATAAAAAGAAATATGCTCAACAGCGCATGTTCATTCCTAGCCATATCAATGTATCATTAATATGACTGCAGTCAAATTACACTATACCGGTTTGTCTGACATGATTCAGTCCAATCCAATCAGAATATTTTTTACCAAACTTTTATATTTCTAACAAATAATGAGTATCATCACATATTCTCTCTGGTTGCTTCATAGTGCCAGCAAAAACAAAATTCTCTTCCATATATACTTGCTCTCCCGTAGGTACAAAACAGAAGAGATACAAATAAAGAAATGATTGGCATTCTTTTCTTGGTGCCCACTATACCTCAACATATTGGTATTTATACATTTTCCAGGAAACAATGCTTCCTTCATATATACCCACCCAAGTATGTAAATATATTCACCCCGTCTTTTATCCTCCAATTAGTAGTATACATAATATTCATACTGCACTCGACTTCTTCCATTTAACCAGACACGTCAGAAACTCCATCACCTGAAACATATAAATACCACTCACCCTATTGTTTCAATTGCCTTCACAGAGCACTGTAGCATGTTTGGTTTCTTCATCGTATCTGGTTTAATGCTTTTTTACTACAGCTCAATAGAATCATTTTTAAATGCATAAATATGGAAACATTTTTCTCTATTAATATAGCTTCATAGCAAGTTTCATGACAGTATATAATGTAACATACCTCGGATGGGTCCCTGAGAGAATAAAATGCTTTACTTTCCTTGGGCACAGAAGAAACTAAAATGCCACACCCTTGATTGCCCTCTCTCAATACCTGAGAAAAACCCATTTAGAGTATTACATATCTCACCAATGGGCAACACACAGCACTAGAACTGCTGTAGTTCATATTAATACTACCTTGAATGCATCTTCATCGGTTCGGTCATCTCCAATGTAGATTGGGAGTACATCATTACAATTACTAAGCCCTGAAACAATGTTTTGGATCATTAGTGCATAACAAATACAAATAATCTTCTCAGTACTAATCTTGATCACAACTTTCACGAGAAGGCCAAAACTTACCTAGTGATTCGAGTAAAAATGTAACTGCTTTCCCCTTATCCCAGTCAATCACAGGTCGAACCTCCAGAACCTAAACATGGGTTACATAGGAATGTACATATGACTCCATCTCATTTAGTATCATAGCACAAGCATAAGCAGAAAATACTTAATGAGATGAACTTCATGTCCATGGGTTGATTCTAATAAGTACCTTCCGACCATGAGTCAGCTGCAAGCGTGGGTAGTCTTTTACAATACTGTCAACACGTTCTGCCACTGTTGTCCAACTCTGAAAAACAGCAAAGGTTCCTTTGGTCAGATCTCGTGATATCTGCAAAGGACTGAAAAGATAAATAAAGTTGTTGCTCAGCAAGACCCCTACCTTCTCATCTACATTACGGTAATGTACAGATACACAAAACTTATTATTCTCAACTTTTGCTCCCTCAATGTCCCCAGTCCTCTTGACAAGAGATCTAAATACCTAATTAATCAAAGAAATGTTGACAAATATATCGCAATTAGAGAACAAAATCTCAAACATGTGTTTGTTTATGTATATCATGAATGCTCAGAGAAAGGAGATCCGCACCTCATCAATCATAGGTAAAAACTCGCTAGCAGGCTGGAACATATTAACTTCCTTTCCCTACAATCACAAGTACCCAGGTTAAGGATCGTACTGAAACTTTATAATACAGAAACAATAGACGAATAAACTCCACAGCCAATTACCAACATGTCCGTAGATCTAATGCAGTGAGGGTGAAGATCAGAAATGGATTGTCTAACAGGACCAACAATATCCATCCCATGACTACCCGCATAATAGAGTTCCGTTAGTCCCACAAACCCATAAACCTGAAGACATATGCTAAAGTTAAATAGATAAACACAGAATTTGAGCATGTATACAGAACATCATCAAAAAATCTCCTTATTTCAATAAAAATATATTATTTTACAAGAAAATAAAAAGAACCTTGTCCCGGCTTCTTCCACTAATTATTGCTGTTGGGAAATACTTAGCCACGTTTTTTACAGCAGCACGCATCTGCAAAGGGTCTCATAGATTTTACATTTGATTTATCAGGAACAATTTTCTGAATATTCAAAATATTCTTCATCTCAAAAATATCTCTTACCTCATTAGACATGAAGGCAGAGTCAGGATTGTCAACAATGGGCGAAAGGGTCCCATCATAATCTAAAAACAAGGCTATTCTCTTTCCCTTTGCTTGGTTAGCTATTTTCTCAAAGGATGCCAATGCTGATGGATACTTAAGCTACAAATATAGAAAATGATGTATCTAAAGCTGTAAACACATTAAACTCATCGTAATATTTGAAACCGATTAGATAATATGAGGTGGAAAACAATTACCATCCAATTAAGGTAACCAACATCAGGGATATCATTTGACGCAAGCTCATAGTTGAAATCCTTGGCTACCTTTCTATGCGAAGGGGACGAAGCTTTCATAGCATCCAGCCGACAGCTTGAAAGAACATCATCGAATATTACTGTCTTTTTCCTAGGAATTGTTAGGAACATGGCAGAAGAAAAAAGTGCTCCTGGGGGAGAGTATGGCAACAAAGTGGAATGCACACCCACTCTAGATTTGCTTATTGGTGTGGGATCAGCAAGAACAAGAGCAGTGTGATTAGATTTCAATTCCATGGAATCCAAATTTATTGCACAATTTTGGAGTACAAAATGAAGTGGTTTACAACAGCAGACTATCCTAACAAATGCAAAATGATACGTCTCAAATTCAACAAAGATACTTTATTCACCCAACCCTTTTATCAATGAAAAACCACTGCTTCAAAGTTTTCCTGTCAGTGCAGTTTGGCAGGCAGTCCATCAAGTGCAGAGATCCTGAATACAAATACATGTTGAGAACAAAAATGTAGTAATAATAATGAAAAAAAATAGAATAAATGAAAAATACTGGTGTAACATAAAAGTCAATGGTCTATAGTACCTTCTCATCTCTCCAGGCAGAGTCGTACAAGAAATGTGTGCGAGCTAAGCTTCCAGAGCCCAGAAGTAATACCTCACTTTCTGCAATGATGATAAACAATTGGTTGATATTTCTTTCCACAATAATATGTATTACTAGGGACCGTGGTGCCACTTGACAGCATCATAATAAAATTAGTTACATCCCTCAATCTAGCAATAAATAAAAATAATTAATCATAAACATTCTCAGTAATGGTCAAGAGTAATTGACATGCCTCCAACAGCACTAAGCTTTACTTACATAGCAATAAAACAGGAAATCCTTCCACATTCTCTGACCTTCAATCATGTTTTCTCTGGTCTAGCCTTATAAAAATCAAGTTGGTTGGTGGACAGAAGTAGATTGAAAGGTTGGTTATACCTATTGTGAATTGTTTAACAACTTTAGAACATTCAATAAATGGTTATTAAATATGTGATAGAGTACTCTAACAATGGTGGTCACAATATTTCTACAGAGAAATGTGAACAACAAAATTACCATCGAATTGAGGCAACCAATGAGAAGGCCAATAAGCGGATAGTATTCACACACTTATAAAAAAAGGTACAAGTATACACAAAAAAGTAACATGATGCTAATGGTAATCATTAGAACACTCTGGTTGGGCTTGAAGGGTAATGATAGTTCCAATTATGGCATTTCTCGTATTCATCTAGCAGAACCATAGAGAAATGACTTATCATGCTGATTAGTCATGAAATATTACATGTAGCTATTAGTAGATACTTTATTTTGGAGGGGAGTGACCTATGGAGTAAGAAGTTCAATCAACCTACATTTATATAGACCATTTCTAAGATGAGCTTAAAAATAGGCAATACAAGAAATAACCTAAATAATCGAATATAAATAAAGCATTCATATACTTTTAGTATACACAAATAATGTATCAATGCAAAACAGATCAGCATCCAGAGTAACATAGTGGCCCAGAGAAGCAAAAACAACACTATAGGCAACCACACATTGTGGACCTACCACAGAAGGCTGGAAATCATTCATTTTATGGACCCAAGCAAAGATTTGGTAACAGCAAAAGAAACAACTTGCAGAAAAAAAATTGACATTGACATTCCACCAAAACCCTAAAAAGAATTACACTAGTCTATATTCTAGAATAGAAATGATCAGAAAATAACACTTATTTTGGGGGAGTAAGTATCACAAAATAAGTGTCTTGTTTCATTTGCATTTTTATCCCAAAACGAGTGTTTGTTTCCTTTTCTAGTAAGTTAGTTATGCATGAATTATCAATAATACCCTTATTTAAAGTTAGTTAGAATATATCAACACATGAGGATAGAATAGTAAATATAACAGATTAACTAACAAAATAGAAAGAAAGACCCTCGTTTTGGTACGACTTGTATATTGACACCGCCCTTTCTGGATTTCAAATTTCAATAGTTTACTAGATTAGGACGTGAAAAGTTAGTGACCTTCATTTCATCGCAGTGAACAGCAGGCGACAAAACAATGAAAAGACTAAGAAAATCTGATATATATATATATAAAGTTACATCTATTTCTATGGCAAACAAACTGGTATCAATGTCTATGACCTCCAAGGGTCTGAAAAAAAAAAGCACTAAATTCACAAACAAATCAATTGGATTCGCCTGAATACACCCTGAATCCAATTTCTTGATCCAGCAACGAATAAAAAAATCAAAGAAAAATTTAATTTCGTAAGAAAACTTATAGGACTGAAAGACACTCTATCATGCAGCATGAAGGTAGAGATAAAAGAGCTCGCAAACGAAAACAAATTCAAGAATCCAAACCACATTGCGCAACAGAGTGAAACGCTTTGATGAAGCACAACGCACCTGACTGGGAATGAAGATTCGAAACTGAAGACGCAGCGAGAATCCAATAAACCCCAAAAAGGAAGCGGCGGGACCGTTTGGAAGCCGGGAAAATGCAGTAAAATGATGAGAAAAGAGGAGGCGGGAAAGATTTGGCAGAGAAAATGGAAAAAACCCTTTAGATGCAAGAATCGTTGGGAACGAGAATGGAAGTCCAAATCAAATTGCAGGAAATCGAGAAAGGGAAATAAAAGTGAGGGAAAAGAGGGATGAGTTGAAAACGTACCGGTATTTATAGTGTGACTGATTCGGCTCCATAAGGCAAATCTCAGACTCGGTTGTCTCAACGCATCCCTATTCCTAACCCCATCTCTTCGCGCGTGTACCACACGTGAAGTAATCACAAAGCTTGTTTACTAGAATTTGGGAGCGGCGCGTGTCCCAGAGGTTTGCGTGAGGACATGAGTTGACGAGTCACGGCTGACGTGGCCACGTTTGGAAACGTGTGGTCGTTTTCAGAAACAGCTGGATGGTCGTCGGTGACGGTGGATGCGTAGTCACAGCCCTATAGAGTGGGTCCACGTAGCAGAAGGTGGGTCTTATTCTAATTAAATGACGGCCACGAATTGGTTTATCGGGGCAAGCCTGGATAGTGGGTGGGCCCAACTTTAGCATCTTCAAATATGAGAAAGAGAATGTATATTCCTTCCATCAACCTCCTCACACGTGGGTGCGATCTATTTACTTTGTATCACAATATACGAATTAAATCATTACTACACTACTAACATATACTCCCTAAGTCATAAGGTTAAACACTATACAGATGATCGTTGATCATCTCCGACGATCATTGGTACCACAATGTAGTATCAGAATCACAAGATCATATATAACATTAAAAAATCCTCTCACGTCAATATCATGTCAAAACTAGTGCGATCATTCAATATTATACTCATTTTGCATTTTAATCTCAAAGTTACCGCATTAAACTTGAAAGGAGGTTAAAGTTAAAAATATCAAGCTAAGAAGTCAAATACACATCCCACATAATACGAAAAAATTAAAGACCTAGAGATCCTATCATACCAATATGTATATATTTCAATACTCATTTAATTCAACTCACATATAACTAAAGTACTAAAAGAGAAAAATGAAACTTGTTAACTTATTTCGAATATTTTTAAAGAGAAACAAACATTCATCTTAAGACAAAATGAATAATTTTTATTCACATGAAGAATATGAATTCCCTACACTACACAGCAATATTCGAACTATATATCCACACACACACGTTATACTGTCATCGGTAGGGGTGTCAGCGGGCGGTTTACCCCCGTTGGATGTATAGATGGGACCACCCATTGGAGAGCGGAATAATAAAATTCAAATTCTGAGACTGTCCGTTTGCAAATAAATTTGAGTGAGTATACCAATCACCGGATAACGGGCGGGTTGGCGGGTCACCCGCAATCCGCCAATTCATTTTAGGTCCAAGCCCCAACTTTCAAAATCAAAATTAAACTAAATAACTAGTTCATTTTCTTTTTGTATTTCTTGATGTATGTATAAATTAATGATGCAAACTAAATAACTAGTCCATTTTCTTTTTGTATTTCCTAAATTAATGATGCTAGAAATATAATGAGTATATGAGTCACTCAAAACCAACTTATTATGAGTGGAAAAAGTATTAGTCTTGGATCACCTCACTCAGCAACATATTTATACTTGGGGTTTACACTTATGGTTTAAGTGTAGTGGGTTGGCCCAACCCGATAAGGGTTTTGGTGAACATGTGGACCACCCACTTGTTGGTGCAGGTGGGTGCGGGTTGGACCGTTCCAATGAACGGGTCAGTGCGGGTGGGTTCAAACGGGTCACAGGTTGGCGGATTTTTCCACACCCCTAATCATCAGGAGAAAATCCAAAGCCGCTTGCCCGACATGGCTTGGTGATAATAATCATTATTGTTACCTGAATCAGGCGTACTGAATCAGAGTATGGTGTTGGTGATCGGGAAACTGACTGCACACTGCTCTCTACAGAAAATAAATGGAAAACATGTAAGGAAGGACCAATTATATATCTTCCTGGCCAAATGTTAAGCCGACAATTGAATACGCAACATACAAACTAGGAATGGACAGGGTAGAGTAGGGAAGAGGAGAACAGTTGGGCAAAAAGCCAAACAAGTCACTGTCTCCAATTACATATGCTGATTTCCATTCTGAGAATTGAGAAACTTCATAAATAACACGGTCTAGTACTTATTAACACAAATAACACGGTAACAGTACAGTTAAAAAGTCTTGCGGAGATGTAATTCAAGCACAAACCTCTTCAATCCTTGGCAAAACAAAGGCAACAACATGTCTGTAAACCTTAAGGTACATCTTACAGGATGGTATCTCTCATTCTCTCTGTCCCCAGAAGAGAAGACATAAGGATACATTACCTTGGATCTTACACGCATGCTTCAAAGGTGGAGCCACTCTCTTCATTATTAATCATTTGGACAACTTGTGACACACCTGCTGCTATTTCCTTCTGAATGACACCATCAGGCATATCAAAGGTCCTTCTCCTCATGGAAAGTGATCTCCCTGTAGGCTGAGGATCCACCACATCAAGCATGGCTTCCAGCTCATCCACCATAGACCTCTTTGCAGCTCGTACCATCAAATCAGCTCCCTAATTCATATCAAAACCATAAACCACCAATGGGATAACTAATACAACAATAAACTGTCTAAAATAACCAATTTGATGACTTAAGACTTGAGAGATTGTTAAAATAGAAAATTGAAAAAAAAAATTATATGAAACAAATCATTTGCAGCAAATAACTTTCTGATGTGACACAATAGTAGACGAGACACTTATATTTCTTATATAAGAAGCAAAACAAGATGCCCTAGAAAATTAATAATTAGTGAGTATATATCGATAACACAATGGATGACACTTTTTTTTGTTCTCATTCTGCTAGGTACTGTAATGCACACTTATAAATCAAAACTTCATCAGTTCAGCTGCATTCCTCCTTCAAATTGACAAATAATTAGATCTGTTGCTAAGTACAACATCACTTCATAATGGCATGCTCATGATTCAACACTTGTATCAGCTCAGCTGCACTGATCTTTCAAATTTACAAATATTTATATCTATCGTAAGCACACCATCAATTTATTCGTTTCTCATGTCTAATCATGACAGTGGAACCGCTTCTTTGTACTTAACCAAGCATAATCTTTCATAATCCTTAGGTAGCAATTTACCTAACATTCTATTTCTTCTGAGATAACTAAAGAGATGATAAATAATTGTAACGCTGGTGCAAGCTTGGGTGAGGACCTTTTTCTGCAGATTGCTTTTACATGTGAATGTATCATTTGCAGATAACATCCCTTAATCGCGTTGGAATTTTAACCACACAACCAGCTGACTACCTCCAGTGCATATTAATTGTGATATACAGTGACAAAAGGGAAATAAATCAAATACTCCCTCAGTCCCAAAATGAGTGTCATGCTTCTCTTGCATTTGTCCCAAAATGAGTGTTTTGTTTCCTTTTCTAGTGAGTTAGTTATGCATGAATTGTCAATAATATCCTCATAAAAAGTTAGTTAGGATCTCTAAACACATGATCATGAGGATACAATAGTTTACATACCACACTAACTAACTTCTCCTTAATTTTTCTCAAAATAGAAAGGAGGACACTCATTTTGGGACGGAGGGAGTAGTTAAGATTTTCTAATTATTGAAATCTATCAATGGGTTCCGAACATAGCCATATATGCAAGAATGAAAGTTTGGTACATACTATACAATAATTAAAACCTATCAATGGGTTCTGAACATAGTCATATATGCAAGAAAGAAAATTTGGTTCATCAAGGAATTGAGATATATTGGCCAATAATTACTAGCAATGAGAACTAACAGAGATTATGTTAAATACCTCAATTGCATCAACAGTAAGGAGCAGGACAATAATTCTCTCAGTGAACCTCTGGCACTCCTCTGCATTACTGCTTATATGTCGACGGTAGGAGAAGTTATTGAAAAGAGCTCTGATCTCTTTCAACTTGGACTTGGCAACTGCCAGATCTCGAAGGGCACGAAGTGCCTGTGATCTTCGGATCAGATATGCCCTGAAGGTCATTTGGATAATCATTGCTGCATCTTGAGGAGACAAATCCTTCTTCTTTCCCTTGGAAGTTGAAGCGCTGACTCTCTTTGCAAAAGCCTACTCCTCAAATAAAATAAAGCACAACACATCAACTCATAAAATGATTGCAGTTAGCACACCAGACGGGAGGAAAATATTGAGCTACTTCTTGTCAATTAAATAAATCTAAACATGGAATTATAATTCAACAATAAACAGACAAAGAATAATAGAACATACCAACTTCCTTTACTCATATATATTCAAAATTGCCCACCTAATAAAACAATTCTGAAAGAAGGTATGCAAAACTATCAGACATTTTTTCTCAAACTCAATTTTGTTTTTGTGTACTGTTCAGATTATGTTGCAAAATAATAGATATATGTATATATATATATATTCCATCAAGGCTATATTCTTCATTCTTAGTGTTTCTTTCGCCAAATATGCCCTAACATTCTAGAGTTCTACCAAATGAACAAGAGACAACATGTAAGGAAGAAGTCAAGCACCACTAAGAGTCATATGGCAGGCTGTCGTACAACCTAGCAAGAATTTGTTCGTCTTATAAGGTATTTCCTTAAAAAAAACAGTGTGCATTTGTGATAAATTACAGCAACTATAATTTCAAAAACTAGGCAATTTGCATGCTATAAGAAAGTTTTATTCTCTTTGACATATCACATATACAAGTCATGTGCAATTTGGCATGCAATAAGCCCACAGTATGCAAAAAATGTGCTGGCATACCAAAATCAAATTAGTTTTTTGAGTCATATCTCGCAAGACTATCAACATTCTACAAGCCATAGAATCTTGTTCGTTGTGAAATAATGATGGCCCACCACAATAATATATATACGAAGAAAAGAAAGAAATTGGGTTAAAGCTAGCTACCCACTATGTTTTGGTCAGTATTGTAAAACTACAATACTACACTTTCTTTACATAAAACTTCTTTTTTAAAAGTAACTACATATAAAAAGGAAATACTGATCATCCATTCAGACATTCCAATGGTGAAGGTTCAAGAATTAGGCCAAAAGAATAAACAGAATACATAAAAAATGATGCAATTTGGGGATAACAAAAGGCATGCGAGCCAGCAAAAGTATAAGCGTCATGCTTATTCCGGAGGTGATAGATGTAACAACTGTGAAAAAATACCAGACCCTTAGAAATGTAGTTTTATCTTTCTAAGTCATATCTGTAATAGGGTGTCAATTTTACACTCAACTTCTCTGACTAGGTCTCTCTCCAAGTTCTTTCTTTCTTTCTTTCTTTAATGGGCAAGGGTAGGGACAAATGATGAAAGGGGCAAGAGACTGAAAGTTGGGTTTATCTGACATGTTTCATGTTCGTACACTATGACTCTATGAGTGTAAGGCAATTAGAACATATTTTTTGTAACATGGTACAATCATTAAACACATATAACTAACACCAAGGGCCAATCTAGCATGGGACAGCATATCTAAAAACAACAGAGAGCTCCTAGTCCTTGTACATATCGAAGGTGGGTTCATTAACTAAATTGACCCCACTGGCTGAACAATAACCAATTACCAATTAAAATGGTCTGTCACGTAAATTTTGCATTTTCTTCTTGAATTCCATTAATAGAGCTGAACAAAATTTATAATAGAATCTCAGTCCTACTTGACTACAAACAACACGAAACATTCTACTTGACTTTCCAACAGGGTGTTCAAGTAAGAGTAATATTAGATAAATAACACTACTAACATAGGAGAAAGGCATAAATAGTTGTACATAATCCTAGGTAAAACATGTAGAACATAATCAGAACCCACAATGGGTTTTTTGCAGTTTGCAGCAACATACATCATATGAACAGAATGTTCATTTCATTTTCGCTTCAGGATATATTTTATGCATGCAGACAAGATTTTCAGCCAATACAATGCCAACAACAACAACAAAAATATAGCATTTGATTTGCTGCTAGATTAGAATTCTCTCCAAACTAGAATGTGGGTATTAGTTAATTTTCATTTGGCTTTATTGGAGCAGAAAAGGACAGTTCATTCAAGAGATAAATCAGATAATAAAATCAAGATCACAGAGAACAACCAAAATAAACACAACCATCTTATTTAATTACTTCATTAAACCTGAGATTAAATTACCTGTCTTAAAACGATAGCCCCATGATCGCGAGGTTCTTCGATCTCCACCACACGCGTGTCACTCTCTTCCTTCTTCCCCCTCTTCTTCTTGTCCTTCTTCCCCAATTTACTACAGTCGCCATCATCGCCGCCGGAGACAGCTTCAACCGAGTACTTCCGCGAGATCGCACTCTCTCCCTTGCCCTTAAGCTCAGCGGTCCACCTGTACTCCTTCTTCCCCCCAGCCTTGACATCCGCCGTCAATTTGTACTTCCTATCAATACCATTCTTCTCGGGACTCTCGATCTCCGCCGTCCATTTGTATCTCCGATCCTCCTTCTTAGCCTCCTTCTTCGGAGGTGCCAGCCGGTCGAATCTCGACTCGAGCGCGCTGACCCGGTCGCAGAGACTCTGCAGGTAGGGCCCCGGGGTAACCCGCCGGGGAACCGCGGAAGGTAGCCCTGGGGGAAACCCCGCCGGTGAATCCTCTTGTAGGAAGACAAAACCGGTTTCGTCATCATCTCAACCTGAATCAAATCAGTGACGGAGTCAAAGAGGTTGAACCTGGGCTTAGGAGTAAGCAAATCGAGAGCGAAGGTGAGTTCTTCAGGCTCGTCGAAGAAGCAGGGTAGGGCTAGGGTTTTGGGAGGAGCGTAAATGCTGGTCTCGGTGAAGAGGAGGGATGGAGGGCAGTAGCCGAAAAAGGGCTCGGACTCGTAGATCTCGACTCGCCTGAATCGGCTCATGGTTGTTGGTAACGCGGGGAGGAAACTCAGTGAGTTGGATATGCCAGCGAGTTGAATGTTGCGAGTGTGCTGTGACGATGGAGATGGCTTAAATGGGCGAGAGATCGCGGAGGAAGAAGACAAGCTTATGAGGCGAACGAGGAGGCTCAAAAGGTTGCAGAGAGGGGTAAAACTGGAGATTCACTAGGTGAAATGAAGTACGTCTGGATAGTGCGATTACAACATCATGATGGGGTGGGGTCACGTCACGTGGCTTTATGACTTGGATTCTGGTTTTGTCTATTGACCCCGCCTAAAGCATTTTCACTTTACCTGTGGGCCTGATTCAGCCCACAACATTATGGCACATCTTCATTTCGGTCTTAGAGAGCCCAAGCCCACAACATTATGGCACATCTAGACTGAATGTTATCTGCTAAAGATTCATAGCAGACAAATTTATAACGTTTGATGGGCCCTTTATCTCAGCCTCAAATAAAAACAGAAAAGAGTAGATTCTAGAGATAATTGTACACTATTTCTAAAAATCCCACTCTATTAGTATTAAAAGGGGTGAGAATGCATATGCGGTTGACACCTCACTATTTTTATGTTAAAAGAATTATGGTAGAATTTTGAATACAATTAATTAGAAAAACTCATTTATTAGCTAATACTATTAATCTATCAACATTTATTATAATATTATCAAAACTGTAAAAATATTGTATATATATGTGTATATACCAACTACAGACTACAATATATATATACTATATGAATATACCAACTATTGTATATATATGTTTGTATATATTAACTATGGACTACAATATGTATATACATTATATATGTATATATACCAACTATTGTATACCAACTATTGTATACATATATGTGTATATACCAACTCCATACTACTATATGTATATACCAACTATTGCATATATATGTTTGTATATACCAACTACGGACTACAATATGTATATACACTATATATATATCAACTATTGTATACATATATTTGTATATACCAACTATATACTACAAACACACACAAAAACTATTACTACTTCTATACATGTATTCTACTACTTCTAC
>JAYMTA010002094.1:0-17570 GCA_036897625.1 Pelargonium cotyledonis | reverse complement strand
TAAATTTTAATAATCTTATGTTATTATTTAAATTAATCATTGTTGGAATAAGAGTTAAATATGAAATTGAATTAATTAAGGGTATTTTGAGAATACAAAATATTTTTATATCCAATCCATCGTAATCCAAGGGGGGCCCTTGGATTATTTTATCCATCATATGATGGATAAAAACCACATAATGGATTTCGAAATCTAATCCATCGTTGTTGTCAAACGTTAGATAAAAGAGTATGATGGATTTTGGAATTCAATGCACTTCTATATCACTACAATCAAACGCAGCCTAAATTTATGTGCCTATTATCTGCATAAGTCATTGCCTTCAAGTTAACCCTTTGAACTAATATATGTCCTGATGCATTTTTTTATTGTCTCAAACATGCATCAACCCACAACATGCTTAGAAAGTGGCTACAACTTTCTGGTCATGTGGCTTTTAACTTTGATATAGGTTGGGTCTCTAGAAAACCAATTCAACCACATTTATCTTCATTCCTTCCTAGTAGTAAACTTCCTTTATCACTATGCATCTCAGTAAAATTATGGTTATATGTATGGCGTAGACAATCATGCGAGACTCATTAAGTATATCTTGGAAAAACTCTAATGATGATAGTACACAAATCTTAACGTTGAAACTTAAGCTATCATCAACATCTAAGGAAAACTATAACTTCTTTTATCTTCTAATTATGACTTGCTTTGTTTTGTCATTACTAACTTGAGCCTCTCAAATTCTGTCTTATATTGCGGCTATGATAATCGTATGTGCTATTAAAACTCCATTGTTATTCATTACAAGAGTATGGTTGGAATTTTCGGGTTCTCTTATACTCTCTCAACTCAGCGTATCTTTATGTGAATTTTACGACCTTCATCTACAGCTCTTGTGCGAGATAATTCTGCTCATAAGTCTTTAAAGATAAAGGTTGCATCTGAACAAAACTTGTATTGATTTTCTTAAATATAGAGAGATTTTTTTCACCACCTTGATTGCATATAGAAATTCGAGATAAACATGATGACAATGACTTCAATATAGTAAAAGAACGCATTATATTGATTAATTTGGTCATTGTTAGTTTTCATATATTGATTTTAGGGGTTATTTTTAATTTTTCAAATAGTTAAAAAAATGCAACAAAAAAAGTTTTAATCCTAAAACAAAATATATTTACAAATTCACAATAAAGTACTTTTTTTTTTCCTTGCCAGTATAAATTCTTGATTATCTTTACTTTCAAAATTAAGTTAATAGTATCACAACTCCCCTTAGTTAGATTAGATTTACCATTTCACTTTCATCTAAATTATTTGAGTATCTAGTCAACTCAATCATACTATAATAGAATTTTCAGATTGTTCACATAATTTTTTTCTTTAAATGATCCCAATTGACATATTTTAGAATTATTACACAATCTCTATTATATTTGGACCGACCACATTCATAAATTGTCAAACTTAATACAATGTTACCAGAGATTTTGTGTATATGCCATCAATCAAGTACCCAACAATGTATCCTAAAAAATAAAAATACTACTACACAATGTGCCCATACACAGTTTATGATCCAACACTGTCTCATTTCGTAATAGAACCAAATCCACACGTAATCCCAAAAATTGCAAACTTTGAGAGCAATATAGACAAAGATCGCACAAAATGGTAAATTTGATCCAATCACATTGGACATCACTGAAAACCACGCCTATAAAGAACCGACCAGAGAGCTTATTTATAGAGCAATGAAAATGGAAAAGTTGAGGCGGTCGACGTCGTTGGAGGAGGCGCTGGTGGCGATGGAAGGGTCGGAGCAGTCGCAGAGGCGGCCGGGATGGAAGGCCATGCCATACATTGTCGGGAACGAGGCGTTCGAGAGGCTCGGGACGTTCGGGTTGGCCGCCAATTTCACGGTGTATCTGCGGAAGGTGTTTCACATGGACCAAGTTCGCGCGGCCAACACCGTCACCACCTGGAATGTCGTCGGAAACCTCACGCCGTTGGTCGGTGCATTTATCTCCGATGCCTATACCGGCAAGTTCCGCATGATGGTTTTTGGATCTTTATCGGCTTTGCTGGTACGTTTTTTTTCTTTTTCCTTTTGTTTTGGTGTTTACTACATAAAATGAAGATGAGAGGTTAAGAAAGTATAATGGAGTTTGGAAAATAGTGTTCGTAGAGTTGGACATTATTTACTGAATGAAGACCCTAAGTTAAAATGCAAAATAAATTGATTAAAGTATTCGTTTCATGCTTACAGATTCATTGAAACAGATATAAATGTTAATTGTTAAGCCGAGATGACAATCACCTCATTAGATGAATCATTTGTTGACTAAGATTATGTTTTCAATATGAAAATGACTAGAAATATTTTAACAAACGAGACTTTAGTATTGTGCAAATTAATGAAAGTATAGTTTAAAAATAATGAAACCTTTTGGGATATGAAATAGAGAGACATGTTGACGTATTGGTTGATCCAATAATAGATTAGCGCATTCCTTTTAGTTACTATTTTAGTTCAATTTTTAGAGCGATTTGATTATTAGAGATTGATAATAGTAATTAATTGGATGTAAGTTGCTAAGTTGAGATTAAGATAGTGATAAAAACTCATGAATTTAATTCCGACTAAATAAAAAAATTAACTATAATTAAACTCCGGAACAACATATATATCGCGTCTAAATTTAGTGTAAGTTACCATGTTTTTTTTTTTTTTTTGAAATCATTGTTTCCATTATATATATTCTAGCAAATTCTAAAGTATTGAAGCAACTTATTTCATAAATGAAAAAAATGTTCCCAGTTCATACATGACTAATCAGACAAAAAATTATCATTTACTTGTTAACAGGGAATGATACTAGTGACATTAACAGCATGGTTGCCACAACTCCATCCCACACAATGCTCGGAAGTACAACAACAAGTTGATCTCATTCACTGCGACCAATACACTCCTGCGCAATTCACAGTTCTTTTATCCGGCCTCGTTTTCCTCTCGCTGGGCACGGGCGGAATCCGGCCATGTTGCATCCCATTCGGCGTCGACCAGTTCGATCAGACCATGGTCGAGGGCCGAAGAGGGATCAGCAGCTACTTCAATGCCTTCTACACATTAACCACAATAGTCCTAATATTGAGTGTCACCGTGGTGGTCTATATCCAAGAAAAAAATTGGGCCCTAGGCTTTGGGATACCTTGTTTGCTCATGTTGTGTGCCATTGTGTTGCTATTCGCCGGGACTAGAGTCTATGTCTATCTAGAACCCGAGGGAAGCTGGCTTTCCAGCGTTGCTCAGGTTTTTGTTGCCGCCTTTAAAAAGCGCAAGCTCAAGGTTTCATCCATTCCTGACGCGGTGGATGAGGTGTTCTATGATCCTCCCCTGAAGTCCTACGTGGTCACCAAGCTCCCTTTTAAGCAAGATTTCGGGTAATGTCATCTCATAATTTAACACTCATACATGTTATAAAGTGTTTGTCTGAATTTATTTCTGAGTCTCGACCGTTTACTCTTTGTTGATTGTTTTGGTTTAGGTGGTTGAATAAAGCCGCTATGATAATGGACAACGAGCTAAATCCCGACGGCACACCCGTGAACCCATGGAGGCTCTGCAGCGTCCAACAAGTTGAAGAAGTGAAGTGCCTAATGCGAATCGTCCCGATACTGCTCTCGAGCATCGTAGTCATTGCGGCCATGACTCAGGAGAACATTTTCGCGGTATCGCAGGCATTGAAAATGAACCGTTACATATTCAAATTTCAAATTCCGGCCGGGTCTGTCATCTTGCTCTCTCTCGTCACCGTCGCAATATGGATCCCGATCTACGACCGGATCATCTTACCGGCTCTAGAGAAGCTCACGAAGCACGAAGGTGGTCTGACCCAGCTCCAGCGGCTGGGGATCGGGGTGGTCTGCTCGGCCATGTCGATGCTGGTGGCTGGGTTGGGGGAGCAGAAGAGGAAGGCTCTAGCCATTTCGCACCCGAGCCCCGATGGGGTCTCGCCCATGTCGGTCATGTGGCTCGGGCCTCAGATGGTGTTGATGGGTTTCTACGACGCGTTCTTCTTGATCGGGCAGATCGAGTTTTATAACAAGCAGTTTCCGGATGAGATGCGGAGCATCGGAAACGCCATGCCGTCGCTGAGCAATGCGGCGGCGAACTTGTTGGCGACGGTGGTGGTGAACACGGTGCACCATGTCACCGGAAAAGGTGAGGGCGCGGATTGGCTGGCGGATAATATCAATGAGGGCAAGGTCGACAATTACTACTTTCTCTTGTCGGGGATGGCGTTGCTGAATTTCTTGTATTTCATATTCTGTTCTCGTCGGTTTCGTTACAAAGAGACTTAAATTAGAGAATGTTGGGACAAGTTATGTATTGTGTGTGGGTTATGTTTTTATGTGATGTATATATTTATAATGAGATATGATATGAACTACTAGTTTTTATGAACTTCATCTCCTTGGATTGCTTGTGCCGTCAATGATTTTTTTTAGTCATAATCGGGGCTTGAATCTTGTGAGATAATTTCATGACTTCGTTGGGGGTTGAAGCGTTGATAATGACTCTCCGCAATGGATTTTCGTAAACTACATACAGATGGCTTTTGATATATGAGATAATCACCAAAAAGTATCCAATAATTGACACATTTTGCAATGAACTATCATGAATTTTTTTTCGTAATTTCTTACTACCTTGTATTTTTTTTTTATTCCGTTTGCATTCCATCAGTTCGTGTGTGAAAAGTCCAAAATGCCCCAAAAACTAATATTGAAGTTGAAGAGATGTCCAGCCAAAACTCAATCAAATTTCCCACTAACTTCTCACTCTCTCTTTTGATCTCGTTGACGTATCTCTCTCTCTCTCTGTTGAAGGTGAACCAGATCTAAGGTGGAAGAGCAACCAGAGGCAAAATCGAAGTTGTGAAGGACGA
This sequence comes from Pelargonium cotyledonis, assembly GCA_036897625.1. Taxonomy (NCBI): domain Eukaryota; kingdom Viridiplantae; phylum Streptophyta; class Magnoliopsida; order Geraniales; family Geraniaceae; genus Pelargonium; species Pelargonium cotyledonis. Next base: position 12,615 of record JAYMTA010002094.1, on the reverse strand, counting down.
TTTCGTGTTTGGTTGTCTACATTAAGGTTTGTGTTGATTTGTTTTGTTAAATTCCATGGGATATGAGTCATTGTTTGAGTGTTTGGTTGAAATCCAAGATTTTTTCCAAAAATATAGCACCTATTTGTAGAGGGTTAATAGTGTTTGAAGATCTATGGAGTTGGGATTGCTGTGAAAACAATATTGTAAACCTAAATTGTTGTTTTTGATTCAGGGCATTGTTACATGTTCTGTTTGTTGTAGAAATTAGGAAGATTAGTTTGGTTGGACAAATTTTGGATTTAGGTTGGATTTGGGTTGTGTTTGTGTTAGATTTTTTGTTGGATTTGTGTTAGATTTGTGTTGGTTGAACAAAAAATGAGTGAATTTAACCAAATCACTTTGAATTTTCCGGCAAAATTTTGAAGTTTCCGGCGAACCTTTGATTTTTCCGGTGAAAGTTTGAATTTTTTTCGGTCGGTGTGTGCTTAGGTCAATTTGAGGTACGTAAGTAACGAATGTAAGGAGAAAGCAAATCGGATGAAAGGTCTGGTGGTGGCGCGAGGGGCTTTCGACAATAATTTTCATGTGGTCGTCTTAAGTTTCATATGCAATTCTTATCAATTGATTGTACTAATCAAGTGGATAGAGAGGATTCAAATGACTTCGTCTTCCCTATTCATGCTGATGGGAAAAATTCCATTGTGGTTTAATTTGGTGATACTGAATTTCTAATAGTATTTGTTATTGTCTAATTTGAATTAATAAATAATTACTTTTACTCGTTTTAAGGAATTGATAAGGTGTAAAAGAATTAGTTAAAAAAAAAGTAGTTTGAAACTTAATAGGTGTCCAAAAAGAAAGCACATATGTGTCACATACTCGTAGATGTAAACCATTTGGACGTCCAACCGCAGCCACTTCAATCATGAGTCATGACTCACGAGTCACCATTTCTCAACAGATGGGCCAGCCCAATCCCATTCAGACATTAAATCATTTATTTTTTAAAAAACATTCATTATTTTAATAAAATAAATAGCATTAGCAGGAACTTTGCGGTAAAAGTCGCACACGTGTACAATGATGTGGGTCCCAAAAGATTGACACTGCACTCGCCTCCTCACTTTTCACTAGTTACCTACTTTGCCTACTCACTATAAAAGCCGCAACATCACCCCAAGACCGCCAAAGCCAAACACGAGACTTCGCATTCGCTTGCAGCTTCTTTGGATTTTTTTTTTGTTTCCTGCAACCACCTGATAGAGGAGAGAGCTAGGGTTTCATTTCCACATGGATCCTCCGGCTACCCTCCATCTTGCTATGGCGGCGCTGGTCGGAGCCTCGCTGATGGCCATCTCCGCCTTCTACATACACAAGCGCAGCGTTGATCAGGTGCTCCAGCGTTTGATTGACATCCGCCACAAGAGCTCCAATGTCGCCGCCCGGGGGCTCGCTAGGGGAGGAGAAGAGGTGGAGGAGGAGGAGGAGGAGGAAGAGGTGGAGCAGGAGGCCGATGGGGGACTGTACGGGTCTGACGACGACGAGGAGGTGGTTGATAGAGAAATGTGGAAAGGAGGGACGAGTATTTGCTTGCCTGGGTCTCTGGACGAGAAGACGCTCCGGCGATATCGGATTTCGTCTTCCTTGCCGAATGCGGCCGCCGGTAATGATTGGCTGGAGGCTAGAGCTCAGAGTGGTGCTTCCTCGCAGCTTGATAAACTTAATTTGATTCCCACCGGGCTTCCGCCGCTGCGAACTGGTGAACGAGATGGTATGTGTGCTCTCTGTTCTACTACTTGTTCTGTTTCTTTAGTGTTTTGTTGGAGAAAGCTTCTATCATGTTGTGCTTATCATTTTAGTAATTTAGGGTTGTAGCAGAACTTTCTTTATTTGAAAAACCTAGTTGGTGTTAATTGATTGATCATGTAAATAAAAAAGAAGTGATCCTAAAATTATTTTGAATTGAAAGTATATGTATAGTTTTGTATATCTGTTTGTGGCTATCCCAATTTTAATTTCAGCAATTATAATGTTTATAACTTAATTCAAATTCCAGGCAGTATAGTTAAATGTGACTTTCCAGAACTACTGCAAATGAGAAGTGTGGAAAATATCCAAGGGTTTACTAGTAGTTGCATTTATTCCTTCTATTTAGGGTTGCACTGCTAATATTAAATCCTTAAGATAATGACTTAATCATCAAGTATCAAAAGCCTAGCACCAGAAGCTTTTCATGTGGGCTAAAGGTTTGATTCAATGTTGTTATTGCCAAAACATACATGACAAAAGTTTATGACAGTTCTCTTATAGTTAAGTTTGGAGGGTTCAACATGTTTAGGATATAATACCACTAGTAACAGTTGTATTGGCATGAGTAACAGTGGAAGTAATTTCAACAGTCGAGTGTTTATACATGTTTTCTATATATGCATAGTATGCATACGGACATACCTGATCAATAAATCAATTAGTTAATTTATTTATATTCTGTGCATACCAAGGTTATTAATAACTTGTGTCATGCTTTGCACACCTGAAAAGGGGTTTGGCTTATGTCTGTTGGTTCTAATTGCATATCATACTACATCACCTATTCTTTCCTTTCTGTTTAATGCAGGAGATATGTCTGTTAAGCAGCACTCTGGTTCCAATTCAAGGGTGGCACCTGTTAGTAGGCACATGACTCCAAGATCTCCTGCTTGCAATACAATTGAAAGTGCTGGGGATTCTGATGAGGAAGGAACAGATACTGCAATTGGAGATGACACTTTCTTCAGTGCCGAGGATGTAGAACCTTCAGCAACAGATTATATGGCTACACATGTATGTATAAATTAAGATTTTGGTGCTTCCATACTCTTGCAACTGATATATTTATCATGTTATTTATCTATACTAGTCCAAAATACTTATTGGTTGTATAAACCAATATAGAACAAGGACACGAACAAGGTCCGGGTTTGGGTTGAGTTATAGATGTGATTTAGATGGTGTTGTTTCATTGCTGACATAATTTCTATTCAAGGGAGGCCCTATACTAGCCTAGTCATGTCAATGCCTCTGCTTTCTTCTATTGCAGTATTGGTATTATTATTATATTATATATAGAAATTGAATTACTAACTTAGAAATAGTTGGTTAATAGGTGATTGCAAGTTGCAACAATGTCTTATATCAATTATTGACAACCATTGCTGGTAATTGGCATCTTGAAGTATGAATTAGTTGAAATATTTACAAATGAAGAAAATAAATAGTTTAAGTGGTCAATCTGTTTCTGTTAATATTGATAGCAGATAAAGCTAGTATAGTGTGCTCTTCCATATGCAATTAACTGTTTGTATGTTGGTCATTTTCTTCGCAAAGTAATTTTACTTCATTATTTAATTTTAAAAAATAAACTATTATTGCATTTCATTTTATTTTTGTTGCTGTGATTGCAGGATGCAGATGCTAAAATTCAAAACTCATCCGTTGCTCCAATTAGTGAGGATAAGGAGAATGGCAAAGTGATTAGAAGTGAAACAGCAGCTGTGAATGGGACTGAAAAAATAGATAAAGCTTCAGCGCACGTTGTGGGGACAGATCCTACTTTTGCCAATGCAATATCACAAATGGGGTCTACAGTGCTAGGTATTGTCAACTCGCCTTATCTGGTATTTCTTGCTTCCAATTTTTGTTCATTTGAGTCTTGCTCTAGACGATTTACTGGAGAAGTGGATTGGTATATATATATATTTTACTTTTTAACTCTATGATTCTATTGGAAAGAACTAGTGATTTGGCAGTATGGTAACTGTTGGCATGGCTAGTTTCTAAGTGTTCTTTCATTCTAATCATTTGAATACCCTGCTAAATAACTATAATGTCCCCCCTCTTCTTCTTAATATCTATTTTCAGAGTCAGCCAACAGAGAAGAGGAAGAAGTAAGAAAAATGCTCCGTGAATGTTTGGATTTGCGCAAAACTTATCTTTACAGGGAAAAGGTTGTTCCATGGATGAAGGTTGCCGAGGCTGAATCTAATGCATCACAAATTAAAAGTGATCCCTATCACTTTGAACCAGTTGAACCATCGGCAGTGAGTTTTCTATTTTTATTATCTGCAGATGAACTTCACATTTTTTATGGAATATATTTGAACTCTCTTGTGGTCGAGTGAAGCTATTTATACATGTTAACTTTTCTTTTCTTCTTTTTCATTTAAGCAGCATCACTTTAGGATGGAAGATGGAGTAGTACATGTTTATGCAAGTGGAAATGGTTAGTATTTTAGAATAGTCCATTTCACTTCCAAATGCATTAATATGGGTGCTCTTACATTTTCTGTGTTTAATTACTCGATTGTGATTGGTTGAGCTTCCACATAATTTCTATGCAGATAGTGATGAGCTTTTTCCTGTAGCAAGTGCAACACAATTTTTTACTGATATGCATCACGTTTTAAGAATTATGTCAGTTGGAAATGTACGCTCTGCGTGTCATCACAGGTTACGATTTCTAGAGGAGGTAATTGTTCTCTGTTGTTTTGGTACCTTTCTTTTTCTATTACTCTTTCTGTCTGTATTTAACTTACACCGGAACATTATACAGAAATTCCGCCTTCATCTGTTAGTAAATGCAGATAGGGAGTTCCTAGCTCAGAAGAGTGCACCACACCGTGATTTCTACAATATTAGAAAAGTCGATACACACGTACATCATTCTGCTTGCATGAACCAGAAGCATCTTCTACGCTTCATAAAATCGAAGCTAAGAAAAGAACCCGACGAGGTATGTCTTGTATCTTTGAATTGTTTGATCGAATGTCTAATTAGCCTTCAAATCTCACCATGTTTACTGTGGTGAGGTGAAGCTCAAAGCCATCTTGTATTAACTGGATTTTATGTTCTTTTTATTATGCTGATGCTGCTTCTTCATCACCGTTATGGTTCGCAGGTTGTTATATTCAGAGATGGAAAGTATCTGACACTAGCTGAAGTGTTTGAGAGTTTGGACTTGACTGGGTATGTATTTTCATGTTACATGGATTGTCTTTTGTCAGATCTCTCTCTCTCCTTGAGCCATTATCAATTGCTCTGCAGGTATGATCTTAATGTTGATTTGTTGGACGTTCATGCTGACAAGAGTACTTTCCACCGATTTGACAAATTCAATCTTAAATATAATCCTTGTGGACAGAGCAGACTCAGAGAGATCTTCTTAAAACAGGATAATCTTATCCAAGGTCTGACACACAAGTACATGTAGCTAAATTTTTGCCTGCATAAAATTGATTAGTTGTAAATCTGGTACTAGAAATAATATTAGACTGAGTATGGTAGTTTATCTTTTCTATTTAATATGAAAGGAACTCAGTATTTGAATCTTTGATTAAATTCTTATACATTTCTTCTGCTGGCATCTTATAGATATGTTTTGATGAATTGGATGTATCCGTAACTCTCACCTTGCTTTACTGCTGGTAGTTATCTCTTTTGGCTGATGTAGGTTTTACCATAAATACTAGTATGTTAACTGAACATGATGCAAAAACTGAAGGTATTGCCTCTTGTACATGGAAACCAGAGAACAATAAAGAGGAGTTAGAAGTCTAATGAGAATTGAGCTTGAGATGGACAGTTAGGGTTCTTTTGTTTCAATCATACGCCCGGTGTTTGGTGCATAAAGAAACATGGATAAGTGGACAATATATTCCGGTTGATAGAATTCTAGTTGATATTTGTTTTTCAATATATTCAAGTCAATTTCTCACAAACTAACAATACTTTCCAAGGACAACCTAGAAAATTAATTATTTCATCTGTCATAATCACTTTCTGTATAAATATTTTCGGGACTCTATATATTAGGACAAACTTTCATAGCTATTATCAGTTGGATCTGGTTATTTACTTTTCTTAAATTTGTGGTGGTATCTCAGTGTCTGAAGTGGTCACTAAGGTCATTGTCACATGTACTCTTTTGAATCAAGTTGTGTTCAGAAATTAAGAGTATGTGCTTATTCTTAAAGTGAATTGTACAGGTAGATTTTTGGCAGAAGTAACAAAGCAAGTTTTATCAGATCTTGAAGCAAGCAAATATCAGGTATTATTATATATTATTTATATGCTCTATATTTCAGTAGAGTTTGATGGCAAAATTGCCAATGACCTGTATTCTTAAATATTTTCCTATGATTGTTATAACTTAAGTTAGTCATCTATCTTTTCAGATGGCAGAGTACCGAATTTCCATATATGGAAGGAAACAAAGTGAGTGGGACCAGCTGGCAAGCTGGTTTGTTAACAATTCAATCTACAGTGAAAATGCTGTTTGGTTAATCCAGGTATTTCATAATGTCTATGCTCCCTCACTTGCCACCTAGCGACATACTATTCTTTGAAAGTATTTGATGTTCTTATCACTGACATAATATCTAGGGAGAAGAAAACTAGGGCAAAAATAGACGAAGAGAAACACATGTGATAATATTTCTTATTTATGTTCATTGATTTGTAACCTTCATCTGAGTGACTTGTTATTTGTTGTTATTCCATTGTGCAGTTACCACGGTTATACAATGTGTACAAGAAAATGGGAATTGTTACATCTTTTCAGAACATATTGGATAATATTTTCATTCCACTATTCGAAGTCACAATTGATCCAAATTCTCATCCTCAATTACACATGTTCCTACTGCAGGTTGGTTGAACTTTTTATACTGTCAATTTATTTTGAGTATTTTCTTCTTTCAAGTATTTTGTTCACATATTTTTTTTCCTACTTCCTTTCGTAGCGTCACGTAAGAGGTTTTCATTAAATCATCATTGTATCTATGCTATGCATCCCTGCAGAAGTTTTCTCCGAGACTTCAGATTGACATTAGCCCATTCTGTGTAGTGGATTATAAGGCTATTACTATTGTTGGCGTTCAACATAAATGGCTAATATCCATAATGCAGTTTAATTTATAAGTATTCTAAAACATCCTTATTGTGTGCAGAAGTGTGCCAAACTTATTCATCAATGAATGGTTTACCTTTTGATTACATCATGCCAAAGTAATTGATGCAAGTTCCATTTTGCCTAGTTCTTGTTCTTTTGTACTTGACTTCTGTCCTGATGTATGTAGATCATGATTGTTCATGGCCACATTATGTTACATGGTTTTTCTCATCTTCTCTTTGTTAATCTTCTTTGTTATGCATGCGTGCAAATTGTATTTTACTTTCAATCTACCTTTATCTACTTACATCTGGTACACAAAAATTTTCTTATATGCACTTTGGGCATTATTTAAGAGTGCTTATTGTACATGCCATTTCTACACTCTTTCATATTTGAGGCTTTTAATTTCTTAATTTGTCTCTCCTTTTAATGCAGGTTGTCGGTTTTGACCTTGTAGATGATGAAAGTAAACCAGAAAGGCGTCCGACTAAGCACATGCCTAAGCCTGCTGAGTGGACCAATGAATTCAATCCTGCTTACTCTTATTACACGTACTACTGCTATGCAAACCTGTATACTCTCAACAAGGTGTGTACATTTAAATGACTATTCTTCTTTTTATATTTGCTTGCCTTATTTCCAATTATCTTGCATAGGAATGTGAAACTTGTTTCTTCTTCTGTATGCACAATTCGTTTGAATGTTGGAATTATCTTAAAAATTAAAATCATCGCCAGCAGTGTTAAGCAATGGCAACATCTCTTTGTTTTGTGTATACTTATATATCATACTTAAATGTGAAGCTGTGAGATATGGAATGTGCAAGTGTAATCTGATAGTTGCCTGAAGATAGAATGGCCTTTTCATAACTTTAACCATGTTGCTAATTAAATTTTGTCTATAAACATAGATATATTATATATCATATATGTGCTTATATTAATCTAAATTTTAGCCTTGAATTGCTTTGTTGGGGCCAAAGTGATTACCCTACTGGTGCTTTGTACCCATATTATATAAGAAAAAACTCTTCAGCTGTTCTTACTGGTTGCTTATTAATGTTTTCTGCTTCAGATAGTTTATGGCTGGATAGTGTTGAACTCAATTACATATCTTGTTTGCTTTTTTGTTTTTTGTTTTTAGCTCCGAGAATCAAAAGGACTGCCAACAATTAAATTGCAGCCTCATTGTGGAGAGGTTAGTGACTTAGTGTCTACTTTATGTGCAGTTCATTGTACAGTGCATGGGGTATTGATATTGACTCTCTGCAGGCTGGTGAAATTGATCATTTGGCAGCTGCATTCCTTCTATGCCATAATATTTCTCACGGGATCAACTTGCGGAAGTCTCCTGTTCTTCAGTATCTATATTACCTTGCCGAGGTTGGCATTATGACAATTGTCCTTCCTGCAATTTTCTTTGAATTAAATTTAAGTCTTCTAGTGTGTGGTATTAGTGGTGCATCTGTTGAACATTAAAACACTGGTTATATTGGAGTGGCATATACTCCCTCTAATCCTAAAATGAGTACACTTGCTCATTTTTGTAAAAAATTAAGAATTAGTTAGGGTTGAGCATTTTCCCATATACTCATGATCTCTTGTTCTAACAAACTCAAGGGGTTCTAACTAATTTCACTTGGTATATTGTTGGTAATTTATAGATAACTAACCAAAAAGGTAAGTGGACACTCATTTTGGGATGGGCGCAAGTGATACTATCACCATAATTTGGGAGAGTAAAACAATAGCATCTTTTGTCCTATCTTATGCTACACACGCATGTATAGGTTCCTTCTTTTTGTTTGTGAATCCACATGGTAGAGTTCTTAGGAAATAGGAAGTCCGATGAATGATAAATGTCACTGAAGGATAATGTTGTATTGTTTTTGTTTTCTTCATGTGCCAATTGAGCTTAATTTTCTGGTAAACATTTTGAAATGATAAGCATATGTATCTCTGTCAGATTGGATTGGCCATGTCACCTCTGAGCAATAATTCTCTTTTCCTGGACTACAATCGAAACCCATTCCACATCTTCTTCCAGCGCGGCATGAATGTTTCACTCTCATCCGATGATCCTCTGCAAATCCATTTGACAAAAGAAGCACTTGTGGAGGAATATAGTGTTGCAGCAAAGGTTTGGAAGCTCAGTGCCTGTGACCTCTGTGAGATAGCAAGAAATTCTGTCTATCAATCTGGATTTTCACATGTTGCCAAGGTGAGAAACTTGATGAACAACAGGTTCTTTGAATTCCTGGCCGGCACTGCCATCTTATCCAGTTTTTCAACTAAGCAAACACATATTCTTTTAACAGATGCACACAGTGAATATTCCGTTTTCTTTTCCTTTTGCAGGCACATTGGCTTGGAAGTAAATATTATCTGAGAGGTCCTGAAGGAAATGACATCCACAAGACAAATGTGCCTCAACTAAGGATTGCCTTCCGAAATGAGGTAAACTTTGCTGTTTAAGAAGACGATTTTTTATATTCTCACTTCCAAGCTATAATGTAAATATGTGAATTGCAGACATGGAAGGAGGAAATGCAGTATGTGTATTCTGGAAAAGCAAAGCTCCCAGAAGACGTGGACCCTTGAAGCGAAATCATATTCTTTTCTTCATTCCTCATACCCATACGATATGCAAATGGAATTTTAGCGCTACACCGGGCTTGACAAACATTCACAGCGGCTCTTAGAGGATACAATTTTGTAAGGCAAAAGTTTATTACTTGCTAGCCAGTTTTGTTTTACTTGAATGAGGCTATTTCTTTTTTCACATTTCCAAAGTAACCAGCTGCTTAATGTCAAAATAAGTAGGTTTCTTGTGCTATTCCTGTACAAGAACATGAAAATGTTGTATCAAGATGTTATCAAATCTTACCTAATTGGCTTGAATCTGGATCCATCATTGTAGCCAAAGGAAAAAGGATAAAAAGAGAGGACAAAGAATATGGAGCCCAGAGCTTTTAGTATATGTGACGATTTTAGGTGCACAAAAGTGCTTTACTGTTTTTAGATAGTCCATTTGATTTGAAGGAAAGGCCTATTTTTTGTGGCATGCTAATTGTGGAAGTGTAGCTTTAAAAAGATGGATTTTTCAACTTTTATCTTATTGGTTTTCATCTCCTAGAAAAGCAATTGCTTTGGTTAATGTAGATAAATCCTCTGGCTAAGCCAAGCGTGCTTGAGTTGGAATTGAAGTGTTGTAGGATCAACTTTTGAAGAAAGTAGATTCAGTATAAATGGTATCAACCTTATTTGTTCTTTGAAGATGGTACTCAAATTAAATGTGCGTCAATCTTGTAATGTACCTAACCTACATGAAATTCCACCGAACACTTCTATGTTTGGAGAAACAATCATAGGGCAGGTGGTGGTGTAATTATTATTGTAATCACCATCAGTCGTTCAAAATATTGTCTAGATATATGATATTACAACAGACTCAACATGAACGTTATGTTTATGTTACATTTTTGTTTCAACATAATTGTTCTTTCTGTTTTAATAAACACTCAATTATGCATGAAGTCTTTTACTACATTCTAGTGCGTCCGAATTAACAAAACATATGCAATAGTTGGTTTCATTGTCGGAAAAGACATGAAAGTCATACTTCTTGTAACCTCGCACAAAAAATTAAAGGCCCCTCCCGCTGTGTAGGGAATGTGAGGGAGAGGTACATTCCTCCCTACATTTTTAGACGAGCAAAATGAGGAAAAATGTAGGGAAATGTTCATTCTTTTTTACGTTTTGGACAAACCTAAAATGGAGAACGATGTAGTGGAATGAGCACACACATTGTTCCATTAGTGATGAGTTGCCCCTTATGTTGCTTGTTGCACTAGCGATGTCGCATTCTTAGAACTCATGTTGCAACATCATCCCACTTCATTGCTTTATGAATGCTTAGTTTTCCATTTCTCTTCATCGTTATGTTGTTGCGCTACTCATTATTCCCTCAGTCGAATAAGTTCACTCATTTCTTGTCTATTATTTAACTATTACGTCCTCACCCATTTGATCAATAGTTGAAATCACAAAACAATCATGAAGTTTCAAGAAGCCCCAAGTGGAGCTTCTCCATTCTCGGGCGACCTTAACATTTATCTTTCATAATGAGCTCCAATTAAGATTCCCAAGGAGGACCACCAAACTTAGCTTTCACGAAGAGCTCCAAGACTCCCAAGGAGGAATACAAAACTTAGTTCCTACCAGAGGGCTTTAAGGTCCTTATCTTACTAGGTCACCTCTAAAGCTTCCTACTTCACTGAGTCACCATTGAGATCTCCCATCTCACTCAGACGCTACTCGAGGCGGTGTAAAGGTTCTATTCAACCCCATGATTCTTAGAGGGAATTCAATAACTCTGAATCTCATCTAGCATTTGTGGATGGCGTGCCCGGAAGGCAGAACTCCAACACTTAAGTGAGCCTCAAAATGGACCTTATATCACTCACAATTAAACACAAGATAACACGTGAGGGCCTAGTTTGTAAGTATAAATACAATATTATTGATAAGAATAGAGGACCCACAATTTACATATGGACTTTATCTCTCTATAATTTTTTCTTCTTCTAAAACTCTCCTTGTAGAGGTATGGTTTGGAGTATTCTATAGTAGATTCCTACTCTCACGCTTGAGGCGGAATTCTGAGCACAGACTCGAGTCTCCCATTAATGATGTGCTTACAATGTGCTTGCTCTAAAAACCTAGTATCAAGGACTCAAGTCTCCAATTCCGTCCCCAATAGAGCCTATTGTCACGACCTGAATAATCCCTTCCAGCTTTTTGCTAAGTATATTGAAGTATAGCAAGCACGAGGCGGCATGGTATCTCTTTTTTTTGCTAAATAATCACATATGGAAGCATGAGGTATTTCCAAGTAATAGGCGGCAGCAAGATGGAAGCTCTCCCATGATATGAAGTCTTAATGGTGAAGGAAACCAAAGGATTACAAGATCACATGAGGTGTCCTTTTTTAAGGAGGAGGTGTCCTTGTCTCATTCATTCTTTAACACATAAGGGATGACAAGTAGCTAAATCCTTTGTATAAATAGCTAGATATGCTGTATGCTCGGGGAGTTTTTGGAATTGAAAAGCTTTCTCTTATCAATACAAAAGAGAATTGAATCCAAAGTTCATTTGTTTGCTGTGCCTTTCTTTAAACTACTTTGTGTTCAAGTAGTTAGGCTAATCTTAAACATAGTCGCTAGTTGTAAAGTTCTAAGAGCTGAACATTCCTTAGAAAAATTTGGAAGAAATTCCAAGACGTTTCACTATGCCTCCTAGTCTTTCTCACCCAAGGCTCAAAACTTAAAATATTTACATTCACAAGTGAGCAAGATAAACAACATATCCTTTTATACTTCTTCCACTTGATTGAAAAGAACATATTAGTTATTATTATTTTATTTAAGTTATACTATTTTATAAGATATATGTATTACTTAATTTTTTAGTAACATATTTCACTCCATTAAATTTGGATTCACAATATCAAGTATAGTATCTAGAATGTTCATATTCAAAAGACAATAAGAAACAACAAAATTAGAGACACAAAATGATATAATTGTTATTTTAAGTTTTTTTCTGCAATAGTTAACATACCGGTAAAGTCTTTGTTTTAGGTTAAAAAAAAAATACCAGTAAATATAACAGGAAATAGAGTAAAATTAAAATAATAAGCTC